>VNJV01018988.1:0-125031 GCA_008042635.1 Drosophila nikananu | reverse complement strand
GTTTGTTTTTAATTTACTCGAAAGCAAATTTATTTGGATGTGCATGTGCCCCTCTCGGTTCTAAGCGCACATGAAAAGCCAGACGAAAGTCATTCTACCCCTTTCTCCGCCCATTAAGTCCCCGTAACTGATGTCTGCTGCACTGCATCGATGGAAATCGATATTCGAAAGGATTCTGCACTCAACTCGTCTTTAATCGGAGTGGAGGAGTGAAACGATGTCTTCTTGTTCTGTGTTTCTGGATTCAGCCTCTCGGTCTTCATTACATTCACACTCTAATGAGTTTCCTTGAGGGAGTTCTACGATGTTCAAACCCTATCCCAATCCCCTTTCAGCGTTGATTTATAAATTTAAGTTATTATTTTTGCCCCCACTTAAGTTGCGTAAACTTCCCTTCCAGTCAGACCTTCCGCTGCGTAGATTTATGCACTCCAGATGGAGGAATCAGTGGCTCCGGTCAGAGGTTGGCTTTTGACGAAAGCGAGTCCGAGTCAGAAAGGATTTGACCCACTTGTCCGTCCATCTGGACAGTCAAACTCGTTTGTTTGCCCAGCAAAATGTATTTCGAAATACTTAAATTTCTGTTTCTATTTTTCATCATCATCACCGTCCGGACCAGCCGAAGGCTTAAGTGCTCACATGAGAGCGGGAGGGAAGGGATATTCGACTGGAATGTGCCAGCTGTTAATATTTTGACAATGATGCATAAGTCCTGGACGCAGGACGGACGCGGACAGAGGCTCTCGACTCGACTCCTAATGCCGGACAGACAGTTGGCAAGATGAATGTCGACAGTCGGATGAAATCCGAATCCGAATTTCATATTCAGGCCAGGACTCGCAGGCGCTCGACCCTCGCCTCGGACGCATTCCTCGTGTTTTCCCAGTTATTGTTTTATTGTTGCCATCCTGAGATGCTCGTGATGCTGTGTTCTCCCGTTTAACTGGCACCTTCATTAGTTATTCAAAAATTGTCGAGGCCGGAAGAGAGATGGCCTCTTGGAGTGGGATGCTGAGGTGGAGCCCAGTTGGAGTCGTGTCAGAACGGATTGGGTTGTCCTGCCCAAGAGCAGAGTGCACATGTGTATCGAAGGGCAGAAACTATGCCCGGGACTTTAAGGGGACTTGGAGCATTTAAAGAGCTTGAAAAGGAAGTTCTAACGGAGTTGTGATGGTAGTTTAAGCTACTTCCATTATGGTTTCCCAACTTATTTAATCTGGACTGGTCATGATTAGATCAATTATGTTAAAGAGGACACAGTACGCCTGATGAAAAGAGAACAGGTCCAATTGTAGTTCCCCTTATGATTTAATCTCCTTCTCCCCCAGAACCAATTGATTCGCCAAGACAATGGGGCTATTACCCACCTCTGCTGGATTATGTTCCCAGCTCCAAATCCATTATTCGTGCTCTTCCGATTAAATTTAACTGACGAGGGTTGGACCCGTACCTTTATCCGGCATTCGTTATCCAACAAATGAGCGAATAATTGCGAATACAAGTGAATTACAACGCTTAAAGCGCTGCGATTGCCGATGGCAGTGACAGCAATTGTTGTCCGGAGCGTGTTAATGAGTTGTTAAGTTCCCCGAAAGAGTCCTCCTCTCGCCGCACCTCGACCCCTGCATTGTCTAGTGCTCAGCCAGAAGCGATAAATGTCAATTGCAGGACCTCGGCATGAATCCTCTGCGAGGGGGATGAGGTCCAGGGATGATGCAGGGTGCCATGCAAAGTTCAAGACCCACTGCGGCTCATTACACGTCCAAATCCGAGTCCGAAATGCACTCCGAACGGGAGCAGGATGATTCGGCTGGCGGATTCCGGACAAAGGACACTCAATTGGGAGGAACAGAGGAGCTGCGGCACATGGAGATGGTCAAGAGGGGCTCATAAATCGAGAGCGGCTAATGCCGGAGTGTGTACTTCACTCCGCCTGCTGTTGGCATTCATTGGCATCGGATCTGTCCTCCGGGAAATTCGCATTCAAATCGCAAATCGCAAGTGGACTTTAAAGCGGTTTATTAATGGGGAAGGGTCAGACGGAGGCCAAGTTGCGAGTCAAACTTTCTGGCACTTCTGTCTGACTTTGTCCTGAATAAACGATTCTGGCTGAGGTTGCGGACTTTTCGGTTACCGAAACCGAGATGCGATACAGAGAGTGTCAGAGGGGAAAGTTCATTGAAATCGACAGCTTTTGACCGGGACGAAGACTCTGTTTCAGTGGTTCTGTTTTGGTCCACATTCGTCGGGATTTGATGTAACTTTAAGGATTTACCCAGTGCGAGAGTGAAACTGCAACCCACTTCTCCCACAATATCATTTGCTGGTTTCCTTCTAATGATATTCCCTGGGAAACCCCACTCTCGACATGCAAATGCCGAGCAAACAGAGAAGAGTCAAGCCAAATTCCCTCGACAAACATCACGAACTAGGCAAAGTTCAGTTGGACAAGCGTCCTGCTCCTCTCCTCCCATCCGACACGATGTCAAGACGTCAAAGCAAATTGATTTATTACCGCGCCAAAAGCCACAGGTGTCCATGTTCCGTGTCCTGTCCCTTTGAAATCGCCGTCCTCGGTTGTCCTTCCCCTTGACAGACATTGCGGTCGCCATCTGCGGAATCCTCGCGTCCTAATTTTCACTTTGTTGTCCTTCAATGGCCTCCCATAAAGTCTTCGACCTTTGTGGTTTTCGCTCTGACTTCGGACCCGCTGAGAGGTCGCATCGTCGATACCTATAAATCTTGGACGGTGTTAGAATTGAATTTTTCTCCGAGTGCTTAGCATGAAGTGGGATGCGACCCCGCCTGCCTCACCTGCTAATTCGAATTTAATGCCTGCTGCTCGACATGACAAACATTGCAAGTATCCTTCGTCCTGTCAGGTGAGTGGAGACAGCCGAGGCGGGAGTGCGGCTTGTTTGTGGTTCTTGTGAGTCCCAATCCTGTTGACAGTTTAATTGAATCTAAATCCCGACTGGGACCAGACCGGAATGAGCAGAAAATATGTTTTTAATTTCATTGTTTGGTCGGAGCTCCAGAAGAGGTAAACAAAGAGATTTATGGGGCCAAGGGGGTGGATAGAGAGCTGAGCTCCATGAAAATGCCCAACAAACGGAAAGAGTTCAGGGTAACCCGCTAAGAAAATTCAGGAATAACCTCTTTCCTGGTACTATTTTTCTTAAAGTGGCTTAAAGAGTTAGTGTTGGAAAATCGAGCCGTGACTTAAATGATTTATTATCTGCCTGAACCTGGAACTAAACAATTCCAACATTTGTGTGCTGTTCGTGACAGAGAAAACTTCGATAAAGTGACATTTACATGCGGCCCCCACTCACTCTTTATCTAACATTTGTTGCGCAGTTTGCAGATAACTGCAAAAAAAGTAATAGAATAATATTTTGCGAAACATTTGTTACGTTTTGCAATGTATTACAAATATTTCCGTATGTAGGGGATATATTTTTTCCACCAAATTCTGCCCAACAAATTTATTGACATTAAAATCGCATTTGTCTTGCGGCCTGTGTGAAATATGTCAAAAGTTTCTCTGCGGCTCAAATGTTTTCTCCGAACGAAATAAATCTAAATTTGGGGCCAGAAAAAAGCGGAAACGCATATGTGAAATCGGGGCGTAGAAGATTTATCGCTGACCCAGTACTATAAAGCAGCTGAAACAATCAACAGAGTCCCAATTGCCTTCTCACTCTCAAATGGGTTAAGAAAAAGGGGAAACATTGCTTGAATATTGTTTTATAATTTTCAATTGTCTCATCAATCAACGTGTTTGCCTGGTACACATTTTAAGAAGCATTTCCCCTAGAGTTTGAGCCAGTAAAATTGCATCTATTTCTTCCCATGATTTTCATTATAAATGCAAAATAATGAGCCTTCATACAATGTCAAAACTATCGATTTCCTGACACACACATAAGCCCCACGCCATCTTATCAAGAATCAAGCACTGAACAAAATGTATATTATTTTTTAAGGGGAAAAGCATTAAAAATTACATCGGTTTTATATTTTTAAAATATTTAGGAATAGACTAATATGTATTTAAAATACAATATAATTTCACATTTTGTTTCTCTAATTGGTATGGTAGGTAAATTGCTGCTAAGAAGTGAACCACAAATATACGTTTATTCTTAATAGTTTAAATAAATATTTCTTAATTTGCATTTATTTTTCTTAGTGTCGCAAAACTGCCAACGTCAGTTGGAAGCTTTAGAGGCAGCTGAACAGAACAGGATGGAACAGCATCTCCCCAGACAAGAGGCGAGGCTGCATCCATCCCCACATCCCCGCCAGAAAGCCGATTGCACAATAGACTCTGTTGGGCATCGAGAGTGACACACACCCGGCCAGAGACACGATGCACATCAAATTGGGTGGGATCCATATCCTTCCGCCTTTCCCCGGACTGTTTATGATGCCGCCAAGAGCGAAACTTTCGAGCCATAAATATGAATCCGCTGCGGGAAAGTCAAGGAACTTGGCGGATAGTTTCGTTCTTGTTGCCAGCGGCAATTATTTTGAATTTATTGATTGCCCAATAATGGTCTGACGGGGTGTGGTTCCCGCTGACATGAGAGCCCGCTCCACAGGACCCATCCGCCGCTCTCCACTCTGGAGAAAGGCCGCAGCCCAGGGCCACCGAAAATGCTTTTAATCTGATTGCCGGCGCTGGTCACGAAGTTCGCTAAAAGGGGGAAGGGAAAGATTACTATTGAATAAAAAATATTTATGCACTTGAACGGCGTTAGATAGATAGATGGTCGCAGGGCGGCGGAAAGGCTGAAGGGCGGAAAAGCGAGGATCTGCAAGCAAGTGAAAAACTTTCCGGATTATAAATCAAAACTTTCAATTTTCTTTTAGCCTCTCGCTTCAGGGTTGTCGCTCGCTGCTTTGCTGACGGCAAACTTTTCTCCAGACACGGAAAAACTTCACGGCTATATATAATAACAGAAAAAAAAAATGTGAAGAGGAACTGGAAATGCGGGGAATGTCCAAAGGAGTAAGTAGAAACAATTGATTGATTGACTGACGGGTCTCTTTTTCGGTGACTCGAAGTGGCATTGAAAGTGCAAATATGTTGCAACAAATGTAATTACAATTTGGGATGCAGTCACACATTTTATTTACTGCAGCGATACAGTGGGATGCGAGTAATGGAGATTAATTCTTGTTTTATACCTTTTACATTTATTTCAATGTATTATAAATAATATGTGCACCTGCTTCACTCCCTGACCCAATTCCTGGCCAGCTTTCGGTCTTCTTAGCTACCAACCTCAAGGCATTGCTGCTCATTTAAACATATCCTTAGAATTTAACCACAACCTTTGGCACACACGAATACATAAACAGGGAGACAATGAAAATGTTTCATAAAATTACTTGTGTGAGCCTTTGAAGGTCCTGTTTTTGCTTTTGTGGTGCCGGTGCCCAAGATATCCTGGCATGCCATGGCCTTGGCTCGCTGGCGTAAAATGTAATCAAGAAAACATTTAAATGAATGGCAAATTCAAAATTGCATGCATATTTCATATGTGCAGCCACAAAATGCTCATGTAATTGCGCACAAGTTTCCCCCCAAAGAGGATGACAAGGAGCTGGCCCCAGGAGAGACGGTTTGTGGATTGCCAGTGTTTCGGGTTGCGAGCTGCATAAATTCTGCAGTTGTCCGCATCAAAACTTTGGATGATGACAAAACGAGGAAAAGCTGCTCTCGAATGCCCGGGACAGCTCCGAAAATTTGCACATTGATTACTAGCCGGAAGTCATAATTAAACAACAACAACAAAACGAACGGCTTGCCAGGATGAAAGAGGGGAAACTTTCCATAAGCAAAATTAACACGTAATTTGTTTACCAAACACGTCGGCCGCCCAAGGAGAACTTGAACAGGACACCAGGACCTTTGACTTGACTAATTGAAAATTCCAAGTGTAAGCTGATAATGTGACAAGGCAGCCCAAGTTCCTGCATCCGAATCTGCCGCCTGACTTCCACACACATTAGTGCCACAAGTTGGTAGTTGGAAGCCCACAGTGGTGATGGTTTATCCTTTTTGGATGATGTTTTTCATTGTATTATCAAGCCATCTAAGCTGAAAGAAAGGAGCCGTAAGATATTCGACTACTACAGTTTGTACTAATTAAATTGGTAGGACTTTGGAGCTGGTAATAAAGTTTCTCAGGATTGACAATGCTTGCTGGTTGCACATGTAAATGTTATTCATTTAATTGTATATAATGTGGATTCAAATGAATTATTTTAAAAGCCCATTAATATATTTTTTAAACTTCAAACGATCTTGCTTCTTACCAAAGTTTATCCCATACTCTCGTCGGGCTTATAAATAATTTATATTTAATAAGAATGACCACTCCTAGCATTCCTTAAAATATATATCCTGTTTCCTAACTAAGTTCTTGGCATCACTGATTTCTCAGTCACAGGACCCACCCAGCCACATGCAGAGAGGCCTTACCCGGCGGTGGAAGTCGTTAAAAAGTAAAAATCAATTTATGAGTAAACGTTAAGTGAAAAAGTTTTGCCATTAAAAGGCAGCGCAGTCGCCGTAAAAGAGGTGGGCAAAACTTGACAGACCTTGGCACCAAGGTGTTGAGGAGATAAATCAATTTGCTTGTTGCACAGTTGCCAGTTGCAAGACCAACAAAAAGGTTTAATTAACGAACAAATGTCACCGGGAGCGGGCGGGCCACACTTAAGCACAAATTCAGCCAAAAGCTGAAGCAGTGGCAGAAGCCCAAGCAACTTTTGTCCGCAATTAGGGCTTGAATGAATGACAGTCTGAATGAATTACTAACTGACTGAATGAGGAACCGAGGCGTTGAGGGGAGGCGGAGGGAGTTTGCAGGTGGAAAGTGTGTGTGTGAACACGCATTTGTGTGTGGCCGAGTGCCCGATTGTGTGTTAAGGGATTTCTTGCGCTCAATTTAAGCCAAAATCTTACCTTAATTCATTGAGCCCCAGAGGCAAGAAACGGGGAAATAGCTTCAGGCAAATCAGGGCAATGACAAAAATGGATTTGGAGTACTATATATACTATATATATATATGTACTATATTTAATATGTATATTAATAATTTATGTATATTGATTATATATATATACCATTAAAAACTAAAACAAATGACACGCGTTTAAGGATCCCATTAAATAGAATTAAAATAAAGTGCATGCTTTCGAGAACCAAAAATAAATTCTTTAACTGAAAGTTCTATAATTTCTATATAAACTATAGATACTTATAATATACATTTAAAATATTAACCGTTCTATAAAGATGAATACACCCAATGCTTTAAAAAAACTCCATGTTCAAGAAACAAATATAACAAAGTTAAATCTCATCTTCAGCCTAAGGAATTTCCAGCAGTTGCGACCTCTCGGCCTGCAATTGTTGTCTCAGGGTAAAATTGAAAGTTCATCCCAAAAATAGAACTGAAAAGAGCAAATGGCATTTAGTTTACCCACTTAAGTGTCAGAAAATTCCAACGAAATTGAAACCAAAAGCCAACAACTCACAAACCGAAAGCGAATAAATTGTCACTTGCCAGTTGCTTGAATTGAAAGTGCAAATATTAACATTCAAAACAAGCCAACACTTGTAGAATATATACTATATATATCTATATATATAGAGATATTTGGACAGGAGTGCAGAAGCTCGTCGTTTTGGCCGGCTTACAGCAGTGTCCCAATGTCAAGAGTCTCGAGTCCCCAGCAGCTTCAATTCCCCTCCGATGTTCGCACTCATTCAGTTCATTGCACGGCAAAAAAAGAGTGACTTAAAAATTTAAAAATATTTCAGGAAATTCATAGAAGGTTTCTGGATTTTAAAATAAAGGAACTGAGTTTAGTTTATATTTATCTCTTAACCTGAAGCTAAAAGAGCGCAGCCTAAGGATGTATTCAAATGAAAATGTATATTTTTTTAAATTGATTCATATTTCTATAGGTTTTAAATAAAACCCAATCTAGAAAATACTCCTAATTTAAGTTGAAATATTTTTCTAAATGCACCGCGTGCCTGCCACTTGCAGTCCTCTTCAGAGATCAAAAGTTGAATCCGAAACCGAATCCGAAAGCAGAGCAAACAATGAATGAGTGAGTGTTTCCACTGCGAGTGCCAGCGCCAGTCACCGCAGGATATCCCATAATATTTGAGCCCGAATCTCGGCCGGAGCTGGGATGAACATTTTGCATTCGTGTTGACACGGGCCCGGGATTGCGCAGAGCAGAGTGTTAATCAAATTAGTTGCACTACACGGAGCAGGTCAATGCAAATGCAAATGCGAATGCAAACAGCTAAATGCTAAATGCAAAATGCAAACGGCAAATAGCAAATGCATGTGAGCTGCTTACATAATGTCATATGCCCACTTGGCAGCAACAAACACACACACTCCCACTCACTTCAGGAATAATCCTGGCAGGAGGGGACCTCATTTGGACCCGGGGCTCAAGTGCTTAAAACTTTGGGCAGGGGAATGAATTTAAGGGTTAAACTCACGCAATAAAGGAAGCCTCCGACCATGCCGCATTTTACATAATTAATTGTTGTTTAAACTTATAATGTGTTAACCTCTTAACGCCCTCCGAGAGTCACTTAAACCCCTGGGTGGTTATTAAATGAAAAGAGCACACTTCCGGCCTAATGTCACATGCGTATCCCAGATGGGAAACGAAAATTCAGCAGAAATCTTTAAGAGCCAATTAGCCAAATGTATCCGTTGCTCACAGTTCGCATCTCGCATTGGAAATTAATTCAATTAACTCGATAATGGGTATGACAGAGAGAATGTGTGAGGTCGAGAGGCGTTTGCAATTAACCCACGGCTGCCACTGCACATTTTGTGCAACTAAAGCAAAATTCCCAGAGAGATACCCAGAGATTATCACTTTTCGGGGGGATTACTCTGTGTGTTGGTAGTGAAATTGAGAATTTCATTTCAATTAGCCAAAATGCTTTCGCCTTTGCTCGTTGAGTAAATTTGCACTAACGAATATGCGCCGGCATCCGAGCATTTCCACATATTTGCACCGAGAATTTTATAAAATTCAATGAATTATTTATTTAGCAGGTGGCGCTGACTGAGCAAACCAGCATATTCCAATTAACACGAAGCGGCAAAAACCAATAGCCGGGCAAACAAACAGGCGAAAGAGTGGCACAAAATTTAAGCTGAAAAAATGCATATTTATGTCAAATTTAAGCCGATTAATGACCAACGGAAAGCGAAACGGCGCGGCTGCCTATTAAAATCAATTAAAATACCAATGCCAATGCTAGAGCCCAAGGAGAGCCGGGGAAATTAAATTTAAATGCATTTATCCCAGGCGGGGCAATAAATTTTGTGAAATCAAAATGACAATTTGCCCGAAATTGTTGTCAGTCATTAAAAAGTTCAATTATCGTCTCAGGCAATCGTTTGCCGCAAACAAGGGCCGCAAACTCCTCAAATTGCAAACTTTAAATTGAGCCATAAAATGGCACACACAAAAATGCTCGTAATATCGTTTAATTGAAGGCCCGTGTCCGGTGGCCGTATCCCGCGCCAGCATTAATCCAGCACAAATGGAATGCGATTAAATTCAATGCCGGCAAATACATATTTAATTAAAAATTTCCTTTTATTTGCGTATAAATTAAACAACATATGTAAGCAAGGTGTGCGGGCTGGCTGGCTGCGCAATTGGCAGTGACTCTTGTTTACATCTGCATTCAGATTTTAATTGACTTGGCAAATAATTGAGGAAATGTAGTCCGTTTTTTGTGTTTTGCCAGTCATTATAAATAATCGCAAAAGGGAGCGCACATCTGAGCTTTATAAAATTAATTAAAATTATTAATCGGATGACGATAGACTATTTACTTTCAATGCAATAAAGTCATTAATAATTGTACAATTATAACATTGTTTTGAACAATACCCAGATTTTATTTTAATTATATTTCTATAATTAAGTAAATAATACATTAACTTTGAAAGAATCCTTAAGCTTCAAACTTGTGCAATTCATATTAAGAGAACCATTTGCGGTTACCCTTAACATCATCCAAATTCCGCTAGGCATTTTCTCTTTAAGCTTTAATCAAGGAAAACCCGCATTTCCACACCCCATAAAACTGGGAGGCGGAAAACTGAACAACCAAAATCATAAACATTTCCCTAAATGGTCTGTGGGCAGGGCAAATCGCGTCCACCGGCAGCAAGTAAAAACTAAAAACCATGAAGTGCTGCCAAATAAAATATTAAGCATTAATATTCACGCCCGTCCCCAGGCTCAACCGGGGGCTGTCAGGTCATGACCCGGCAATGTTCTCCCTCGGCTCGATCCCAATCGCAGGCCCAGCTGACTGGTCCGACCTTTTTGGCAAAGTGAGCAGCAATAAAAGTTTAAATAGAAGTGCCAACAAACCACAACAGCACTCATCACGCTCCAACGCCATCGTCAGCACCATCAGCAAATGGGGCAGGTGGCAAGGCAGCTGGGCGGGGGGCATGCGGGCTAAAACCCAAAAAAAAATACAAAAAAATACCCAAAAACATCAGTAAAACCCCAAAAAAGGAAGGAGAACGAGGAAACCTCAAAGCAGACAAGCTAACAAGGATTAGTGAAAAATGTGCTCGAGGCAGCATTAGCCAAAATATATTTTCGGTTTGCTTTCGTTTGCCGAACGCAAAAGTTCTTTAATTTATAAGCCAAAAGCTGAAAAGTGATTGGGATCTTTAAAAGTGCATTTTCAGCCTGATTTTGAACCCTTAATTAGTTTTGCCCGCCTGCATTTAGCCCTGCAAATATGCAAATTGATTTCCTATCTGACACTAGCTAATTTGTTTATGAATGCAATGGAACGAAAGTGTTGAACATTTCCAGTAATCAGATTATAAATGGAAATGGTTGTTGGTGCGAAATGCAATATTGAAATCACAAAATTTAAATTGATTTCTGCTGAAAATCTAATCTTTATTGCATTGAAATTTAATGTTTCCTACAGCATTTCTTCTAAATATATTTTTCAGGCAAATGGACAGTTTGTAAAGGAAACTCTGCTAATCAACCGTGATTTTTCGTGCTCCCCATTAGGACTCTGATAACGCGATAAAAACCAAAGGAAAAGTGTGCTTTTTCCTCCATTTTCCGCCATTGTGCGGGGTTAAAGAGTAGAAGTAATAATACTCAAATAAAACATTTACAGGCGCAGACGACGAAAAACTGTAAATGACATGCCAAAGGATGGAGTTGTGTTGGAAAATTGGGCGGCAAAGTGGGAGGCTGCGGTTGGACCACAAAAACAGAGCAGACTCGTTGCCTCGTCGTCTCCTGTCGTTTGTCGTTTGCTCGAGTCAAGTGGAGTTGAAGGAGCTGCAAGTGCACTTCATTTCGCAGCCTCCCCCCTTTGGCACTCGAAGGCCCCTTTGAACCCCGGACTCCGGAGCAGTTGCCTCATAAATTGAAACCGACAAAAAATACGCTTGTGTCAGGCACTTGGAAAGAAGACTGCCTACGGCGAATAGATAAAGGCTGAATCTATGTAGGGAGGTGGTAGGGCAGAGCAAAGGGTAGGGAAAGGAGTTACACTTGGACAAAAAAGGGTTTCCATAGGGGGAAATAATTTTAAATATTTTTTTTAGCGCAATCTGACTATAAATTCAATCGTTTTAATATACATTTAGGACTACCGTTTAGGGTGTAAGCATATCTTGATTTTATAATTAAATTTAAAATGTGCTGGAGCACACTCAGGTAGAAAAACAAACACAGTTCGAATTACAAAACACTAAAGATAGAATATATAGTAGATAATTGCCACAAGGAAAATATGAAATAGAAAATATCTTAAATAGTCTTAAATCTTAAAATATATAACATTTTGTATAGTTTTCAAATTGTAAACATTATTTCATTAATATTTTTCGAACAAACATACCTTTAAGGTTCTCCGAGTGTAGGGAAAGGCAGGATATTGGCGAAATGCAGGTAGTGGCAACATTTAGTTCACTTTACCTGCTTCCTTCCCCCTTTCCGGCGATCGCTCCCTACCCCCCTCATCCGACAAAACAACAAAACCGCAAATGCGACAAAAGCAGAATGCAATTCGCACTTGAAACTCTGTGGAACAACAACAGCAAGGACAATAGCATCCTGACGGGGAGCGGGACAGAGACATTGGGCATACTTCTGTGGTAAGGGAACCCAAAAAGGAAAAAGGCAACGTATAGCTTTCCCAGCAAAAGTCCGCGTTTGCTTTTCCACTTTTCTTTTTCTCAGTAGTTTGCTGCTGCATTTTCCTGTTTTTTTTCTTTTTTTTGGCGGACCTCCAATTTGCTGCAGAAAATGAAAATTTAAATTTTTAACCAACGCCGAGCAGGCTGGCCAGAAAGTTTTGCTGCCACAGTTTTTGCTGCCGTCGTCGTCGTCGTCGCCGCTGCAGCTGGGAAATTTCACACATTTCCCACAGCGCATTTTCGCAAACTGTTTTTCGTTTTTGTTTTTATTTTTATTTCCTTTATTTTTTCCCCGTTGTCAACGAAGGAAACCTTCAAGCTGTTCCAAGAGAGAGTGATGAATGAATGGAGACCTCGCAGTCGTTTTAATTTTACCATAATGAAAAGGGAAACCGGAAAGCGAATGAAGTGCGATTGAGGCACGAACGCCGCCGCAGCGAGGAGCGCTTCCTGGGGCAGGACTTTTGTTTGGTTCTGCTCTGCTTTGCTTACGAGCTAACAACAATCATCAGCGGCAGCAGCAGCAGCCGCACGGCCCCTCAGGCCAAGGAATGCACATCGGACACGGTGTATCCTGGCCACTTTCCCCGCCCATTTTCCCGGCTTTCCCCGTTCTGTGTCAGCATGCAACAAATGCCTCGAGTGCATAACTGCCTGCCTACTGGTGCACGGAGAGAAAATGCGGAGAAAGCAAAGAAATTCCCTTTGAAGAGGATCAGATTTTGTGGGGAAAATAATTCATTTGCCAACATATAAAGTCCTAATTTAATTGTAACAAATTAATGTATAATACATATTGGCTCCCATTTTTTGCAGCACCGAATTCTGTGCTCATATTAACCATTTTATTATATTTCAAGTATATAACACTATCTATTTTAACTAAAACCCTTTCCCACATTTACCTTATTCCATTTTATTAATGTTCAGCTTAGAATCCTTTTTTCCTGTGCACTCTCTAGCCTCTGACTCTCACCCCGACTCCGGCATAAATCATGGCTGGCATTTGCATGTTCCACAACCTCCTCCTGCATTCGGCTAATCTTCGTCCTGGCCAAGTGGGGAAGTGCATCCTTTGTATGCCTTTTGTTTGCTTTTCATGTACTTGCTCAATTAAAAAATTGCTCCAGTCGGGGGGGCAATTCGGGTTTGCCTTGTCGGGCAATTAATACTTTCGGTCGCCGAGCAGAGAAAGCATTTTTAATTGCATTTTCACACGAAATGCAGCAATTTCGCTTGCCTCGGATTTTCGCACCTATAAAAATGTAAATTTTTCCTTTCACCTGCAGTGAAAGGAAAGCGTACCCTCTGACTCCCCAGATAATATTAATTGCCGTCGCATTTGTCCGATTATCTCTAAGCTGACCCCCTTATTCGAAGTGGAATTTACGTGTTTCGGTGTTTGGTTTAAGCCAGAATAAGCAAGAGATGGTCTCCAGAAGCCTTTGCCTTCGGCCTCAGCTGAACAGCAACTGTTTCTTTATTTGGTTAAATGGAATTGAGTGAGCGCTTCGTTCTGGACGCTCAAAAAGCCGAAGTGGAAATTCTCCTTTCGAGGAGCAACGCAGGCGCCAACTTTAATTTCGAAAGCAGAGAGAATCTCTACAAAGAGAGCTGAACTGAGTGAGGATTTTATATGTTTTGTCAACGTAAACGAGACTCTAATAGCACACCATATGTGCCTTCGAAAAAGCAGACTGCTGCCAGGTTTTATGATCTATTGGAAAATAATATTCGCTTGATTCAAGGATAATGTTTTGTTCTCTTTTATTTATACATTTTGGCAAAGATAAAAACTCTATAATTCCAAAGTTGGGCAATGTGTATATGCACACATTGAATGTCCTTAGTTATTAATTTCTATCTTATTTGTAAATTAATGTAAAGCAAATAAAAACCCTATAAAAGCCTGGCAAAGTTTTATACACCTAACCCAGCTCTTACTCTCCATTTTAATAAAACTTTTAGGTCATAAATTCCACAATTTAAGCATTCATTTCCTTTTTCCCATCTGAACTTACATTCCATCTCGGCCATGCAAAAAAATATTTTCATTAGAAAAATGAATCTCAACATTTATTCACCGCCAGCCCCGAACTAAATTCCACAATATGGTAAGGGAAAATATTTTTAATTGTACTGATTGTAGTTGCCTATGGCACAAACTACATCTACAAAGGTGGACGCAAAAATTCTTATCAAGAAGAGTTGCAAAAATGTGTGCAATTAAAAACTCTCGGTACATAACAAAAAAAATAAAATAAAAAGGGGAAATGCAGAGAAGCTGAAACAACCAGAAAGACCTTTGGGTAGAGCTAAAAAAAAATGTAAATTCAGCAAAACAAACGTAAGAGGAATTAAGGGAAGCCTAAAGCAGGTCCTGTGAATCATTGGATTTTAATTAACATCAACAAAAAAAGGGGGTTTTTGGGAAGAAACCGAAAACAAAGCCAAAGGATCTTTGGCATTGGTAACAGAAAAAAAAGAATGCACATGCATATTATGTACCCTTTGCCAGTGATTTGTTTGTTTTTTTCTGTTTTTGCTTTTGGGTTTTCTGCTACTTTGACTCTTAGTTTGCAGTCAAATATTCTTGGTTCTCACTGCTTGATTGCATTTCTGTGGAATTTCAATTACTTGGTTCCTAAAGCAGTGTTAATTGTGCCTTTTTTATTCCCTGACCCCCTATAACCTCTTCTAAATAAAAAGATTGTTTAAGTATCGCCAAAAGTGAGTTAAATTTTAACGTATTCTTTAACTTCTATCACAGTGACTTATTTGAAGTCTCTGGACACTAGAAAAACACACACGAAACCATGAATCAAGGCCCCAGCCGGTGGAGAGAATCTTTCCAGTCGCTGGAGACACACGCAGCGGGTCAATTTCATGCAACACGAACGGGCGGAGAAGGGGGAGAAGGCTGGAAGGAGAAGGATTTCAAGGATTCAGGGAGTCCTGCATGGAGGGCACGTTCCCGGCTCTTCCCCGCTTTTTGCTTTGAGAGGCAGCCAGGCGGGCAGAAAGGCGAACAGGTGCTCAGCTGTAACTAAACGTCCGTTTTAACATTGCCACCTGATGGTCCTGTTCCAGCTTTAGGTCCTGCTCCTTCTTCCAGGGGAATGTGCGGATGCGGCATGTGGCACATGTCAGTTGCTGGTCACGTCTCCTGCTGGGGCATAATTGATAGTTCAATCTGTTGCAGATCAAACGCTTGACAGCAGCCAACAGATCAGGCTGAAAAATTGTCCCAGCCAGTGAGTGCTGGCCAAACAAAAAAGGAAAACGCCTTTGATTGAGCGAATCAAGAAGGCCCTTAGCCAGTTTTATGTAAATCTAATGAGTTAATTTAAGCGGTATCCCTTCATCACCGAGGTGACCATTCATTGTCTTAAAAAATATCCTTCGAAAAAAAGAATACTTTTGGTGTACATTCTTGAAGAAGTGTAGTTCCTATTTGAATTTGTTTCATTATAAAAAACAATCTAGAGTTCGTAATTTTGAATATTTCTACATTTTAAGGAGGTTCATTTTAAACACATTTTTAACACAGTCAATTATTATAAATTCCTACTGAGCAAATTAATTATTTGGCGAATATTTATTTTTGTGTCAAAAGAACGCAAAGACGCATGAACTTTATTTTGTGTCTTTGCAGTTGCATTGACAGATTCCTTTTTAAAGTTGTGTCTTTAGACTTTCACGAACTATTCAAACATGTATACTATTTTGCTTTTGTGCAGCTTCATATTTATTTTAATGGCTCTGGCCTTTCAGGCAGCACTTTATTTTTGCGCAGCTCGTGGGCGCTCGTCAACCCCAAGGAAGTCTGGGGGAGGTGGCGGATAGGGAAGCCCGGCCAGACGCTGGCATACAAACATCTCTCTCAGCCAAATAGATTTTTATGCTTTTAAGTAATTTGCCGCACAAATTGAAAATTTCAGAGCAGCAGCGGCAAGTGCAGCTGCATTTGTTCCGCCAGCTAAATCCGAGATATTCTCGGCTCAAACTCAATACACTTCCTTATATATCTACTCCGGCTTATATTTTTTTATGCCGCCTCTTTTGTTTGCAGCTCATGTTTTGTCGCTTAATTTTAACGGCTTGTTGCGCATTAAACTTCTGGCTCCATTTATGTTTATGTGCGCATTTTTATTTGTGTAATTTACGCGTCGAGTGCCGATCATAAATTGTGACACGAACGGTGGGTTCAGAAAGGTCACGTTGCCTCATTAAAGTCCCGACAGGAGCAGCAAACTCGAACGGGAAAAATAAGTGTAATAACAGCAGCAATAAGAAGAAAATACATGTCGTCGCCAGGCCAAAATGATTTACCTTAAAAACGAAGGAATAAAAAATGACAAACCATTTCGGAGAAAGAATTAAACTTGAATTTGGTACAAAAAATATACATGAAAGCCTAATAAATTAACTTCAAAGCAAAGACAGTAATCGAAGCTAAAAATATATGAGTAAGTAACGATGTTAAACTTCACTTCTACGGTTTTACTTGTCCTTTTTTTAAAATGTTCACTGATTTTAGACAGCTACTTTGTCCCAGTTTAGGTGTCCATTACACGCAAACCCTTTTCCGTAATTTGTCGCAACAAAGCGAGAGAGGAACTGTAAGCAAGGCAGGAAAAAAAAGATAATTTACCACTAAACACAGGCAATTCCCCCGACAGGTAACAAGCCGATTGGAATTGTAGAAACTGCCGTTGAAGGGATTGCCGACGAAGCCCCTCAAGGGAGCGGAGGAGGCACAGGACGGACGGCAGGACTCGTGCAGGATTTTTAGCAACAGGCTAAAAGCAATTTCCCCTTGACAATGGGCACATCTACTCGTAATATCTTCTCACTTACAAGTTTCAGCCATTTATCGTCGCTTGATACTGCCTTCCTTTGGCCCAAAAGCTCAGACCCTCGGCAGCCCGTCTAATCAGATTTGGGGTTGGCCACATGAAAACACAATTGCCAGAGAATTATCCACGAATACAACTGGGGGTAAACATAACAAGCACAAGGATATAAGTTTGGAATCGAAGGAAAAGAAAGGAAAACGACAACGAAACCCACAACGAGACCGAGCCAAGTTATGTATGTGAGTAGCAATGACAGTAACGACACAAAATGAACACAATTCGAGCAAATTGTTTGGCAATAATGTTAACTTAATGCGTTCCATTTGTCGCACTTCAATCGATAGACACGCGCTCTGCGGCTCCTTCGAGTGATTTGTAACGCTTTGATACTCGCAGCTCCGCGGGAGCTTCAAGGATTTGTGCTTGTGGGTGCCTTTGGGGATAATCACGGAGGTGCCTGCCCCCTGAAATGGAGCAACAAGTCAGGGAACCATAAAATCCACTTAATTGAAGATAAGCCTTCGACTTACAGCCAGGCCGATTAAGTGATTTAAAATGGGATTTTCTTATTAAATGCTCATAAATGAACTGTTGATTGGCTGGCTGGGTCTTGAGTGAATTCCCCAGCCAAGTCGGACAATAAAAAAATAATTTTACCCAGATTTGCCTAGCCTTTGCATAGTTGAACCAGAGCCAAGTTGCGGCTGTTGCCAAATAAAATTTCAGTCAGGAGTAAGGAACCCTTTCAAGCCATAATTTACCACAAAATTTAATTACATTTAATGCACAATAAAAATAAAATAAAAATACAATATGTTGAATATCTTTACATAAACTCTTAATACATTTATTTTTGGGTAATTACTATACAATTTATTACAAAAATAATACCCACATCGGGGCACTGGGCCAAAATGTTAGGAGCCCATAAATGTATGGGCATAATCAGTGCCAAGAATGCATTTTATAGCGCAAGTTTTTGGGGGCATAAACAACGCTTAAAACTAATTACAGGTACGAATTCCCAGACTAATTGCCAAGCGAAGCCAACTTAATGGGCGGGTAGAATGGAAACTCAGCTGGCAGCACGATATGCCAGACATAACTAACAATTATCAAAATCTCAAAGTGGGTTTCAAAGTCGAGACAAATCGCAACGCAAACATTTCCAAAGCACTCGACACATTTGGGTACATATATCAAAATTGCCATTCGGGACAGGGTTAGTTCATGAAACTTTTCCCTGCTGCATATTAATGTGCAATTCCATCCATTTATGTAAAATGTATTTTATGCTTTCCGCGGGAGTTTCACTTCGCGCTGCCTGGCCCCAACCAGTTAGACAGACAGGCGAAAGTTTTCGCCTTTTTGCCTTGTTTTCGGTTGTTGTTTATGCCATATTAAATGGCATCGGGATATAAATGGAGAAAAATTCATTGCGAATATCGGTAACTCTGCAATATTTACACTCGGCAACATTTCAGAAAAAAGCTTATGCAAAATATGTATACACACGAGCGGCGCACAAACCGGAAAAATGGTTTTGTTAAATGTATGAAAACATAATGAAATGTTATGGCCAGTTAGGGGCACAACTCCATTGAACGCGGCGAAAATGCACTCGGTTTTGGGTTCAGTGAACTGAACACATTTTGGCTGGCTTTCATATAAATATTTAATTCAAAAGATGAATAAATTGTATTTTGCAGCTTAATGGACCATAAGTTATCGATAGTTTGTGCGCTATATAATATTAGATTATGTTTAGGAGTTTCTTGATTTGTGAGATTCCTAATTTATAAATAGAATTTAATGTTTATTAATTAGCTATATATACTAGGATTTATAGTTAGTTTTAAGAGAGAAATGTTGTCATTCGTAATGTGGATGTTATATATTTTATTACAAATCCATAATAACTTATTCTAATCTAAAAGTTTTTCCTTTGGTAATACTCCATAAAAAGTATAGGAAACATGAATACTTGTCTAATTATTTAGATAACTTTCAGACCTGCAAGTCACCTGAAAGTCTCACCTGTAATTCATCCCCCTCCCCGCCTCAGATTCCGAATCCACCTCAGGCAATCCATCCACTTAAGGAAAGCCCAGTCCTCCAGCACCTCACCCACCCATCCACTCTCTCCCTGAGATAACAGCATGTAAGCGTTGTCATAACACGATCCGGTCATATAAAGGCAAAATTCGCACAAATTTAACGCCTCCGACGCAGACGTTTAGGTTTTTATGATACACAGCCACGCCTCCTGGATCGCCCAGTCCGCCCCCGCCCACTGGAACCGCGCAGCATTCATATTCATAAAAGGCAGCCAGCGACTCATCATTATTTGTCAGGGATGCGTGTAAACAAGTCAACAAAAAAGAGCGAAAGACAAAAATCATGAGTCACGCATAAAATTTTATGAACTGAAGGGGCGGCGAGGGGCGGAGAGTGGGGAATGGTGAATGGTGGGGGTGGGGAAAATAAGGGTGAGGAGGAAAAACGCGACATTGCGTATACGCAGCGTGTGACGTAGGTTTGTGGCTTAATTAAAAATCAGCGTGTGGTATTTGTATAATTTATACAGTGCGGTTCATAGCAGCAAAACCAGCATTTTAAGCAGGTATTTAAAAAAATTTAAAGGAGATTTCAATTGGAAGAAGGTTATTAAGGCTTTAAAAATATTTAAAACAGGAAAGTAAATAGGATAAGTTATAAGGGAAAATATTTAGGGAGTAAAAAAAATAATATAGAATATATTTATCAAATGTTAAAAATTGTATTAGTGTTGTAATATAATATAATATAAAATATAATATAATAAATTATGAATTATTGAAGTGCCACGGAATACAAATGAATAAATCTATTTAAAATTTCATGTATACCGTTTTAATGAAATTAATAGGCTTTGCATTATATAATTATATAGTATATATATTTCTTATATATTCTTCAACGCACTTTGTATATCCCGTGATGACTATTTCAATTAAATGAGAGCTTAAACAATCTCTGAGCTGTTTACGCTTTATTTTCATTTCTTCCTCCTTTGTATGCAGTACTTTACATTCCTTTGTCTGTGATTTTCCTTTTCGAACGAAACCCAAAATAAGTCACCGAAGAAAGTAAGGAGAGAAAGCGAGAGTGAGTGCAAATTTAATTAAATTGATTTCCGCCTCCAGCCCCCGTGGCGCTATTTTAATGAAACCTTTTTCGATAGAGATTACCAAGAAGAGGAGGAATCTGTAAAGCAGGAACTGCATTTTCACTTTGAGGCACTCCGCCCACTGCCACGCATAAACACACATTTAGTCGCCCTTTAAAAATTTCCATCGCTCAAAAGTTTTGCAAATTGTAAATGTTGTTATCACAAGCCAACCCACAATTGGCGTTCTTTCCTGCTTTCCAACGAAGTTCAGCTGCGAGTCAAAGTTTCTTCCCCTGCATGTGTGCTCGAGGACTCCGGCTGGGAGTCGTGTGTTTATTTAATATCTATAAAATAAATTAAACATTCATATTCCGTTTATTTACTTAGGCAAATTGAGTTTTCGCAGTTGACATGCTGAATACGCAGAAAAAAGGGGAGAAAGCCAGTGGCAAGCCGGAGGAAAGCCGAAGGAAAAGCGCGAGTCATGAAGGCGAGACGCTGGCTGAGGGCAGGCTGGCTGTAAAAATTGAGTAAAAAGTTGGAGCTGTCTGTGTAAACAGGAAACGAGTGTCTGTTGCATGCAGAGAGTGACAAATGTCATGAAATATTCAAATTGGCTGGAGTGTTGCCCTGTCGCATGTCGAAGTCACTTTGACTTTTTAGGCGAAAAGTTGAGGCAAAACTTTAATTGGAACAGCCGAGAACCCCAACAAAAAACACCAACAAATAGAACTCTCCAACACTCAGTCACATTTATCACGGCCAAGTAACCTTAACAGCTCATAATTGGCAATTGAGTTCAATATAGAATATCATAAATACATAAAGCACCGCCTTTGGGGCTCCATGCAGGGCACCCCGAAAATGTACATACTATAAATCACAAGCCCGTAAGCTATGGAAAAAACATTTGCAAGTCGGGCCAAAGAACCGCAAACATTCCCCCCTTTGGGCCAAAAACACACATGGAAAACGCTTCGTTTTCATTGTGTAAATATTTAAGCAAACAATAAAATTCGAAACAGCAGCAGAAATGGGGGACAGGGGCTTTAGGTAGTAGCAGGTGTCAAGTGTTGCGGCCAAAAGGAAAAGCAAAGTCAGTTACACCCCAAAAACAACCGTTCCCGTCTCTCTTTCCTTTTCGAAAATTTATGACAAACTGTGGCAGACACCCTCAAACACACACACACCGACGGCCAAACGTTTGATTCTGGCCATATGTTTAGAATAAAAAATAAGTAAAAAGTTGGGAGTTAAATGCTCGACTCTGAGATACTTACTAGTTGTAGATTAGTTCATATTATATTTATATTTATATAGATATTTTAAACTACTATACTACTAATTTATAGTCAAAATTCTATTTGAATTTCAATGTATTGCTTAATGTTTCAAAGTATATTTACGAGTTTTGTTACAGATTCTAGTAGATACAGAACTGAACTCAGATGTTCCTCAGTAAAAATATGAAATCGATTTGTTTGCTTCTCATAATCAAAAATATTATTATTTCCACTTCCTAAAACCCCTACAAATAAGTATTTAATGGTTTTATTTTAGTGAGAGTATTGCTTAATGTTTTTAAATTACTTTTTATTAAAAACTAGTTAGGTTCTCTTAGGGTATCAGCATACCCTGTCGTCCTTCGCATCCTTAAAAAGAAGCTCAAAAATTGCTTTGCGGAACTTTTTGGTACGTGCCACTTTGGATAGGCACGAAGCTGTTGCAGCTGCCTCGGACCGCCAGTGTTCGATGTGTTTTGTGTCTCTTTTCCCTATTTTTTTTCTCTGGCTGCATGACATTAGTTGTGAGCACATAAAAAATAAATAAATTTTATACACGTCATTGGTTTTTATTACTGCAGCAAATGGGGAAAGGGCAAGAAATGATTTAGATCGGCTTTTGCATTGCCGGGAATTGAATTCGTAGGAACTTCCAGGGAAGTGGAGAGTAGAAGTCCTCCTTTCAATCAAGTTGAGGCAACTGCAGGATTTTAATTAGAGACACGAAGGACTCCACCTTGTGCGGAAAAGTTGGCAGCTCGTGGGCTCAACTTTCGTGAACGCACTGAACTTTTGCGATTCAGTGCGCTACATATATGCATTCAATCCCGCACATTTATACACACACACATTTTTGGCAACGAATTATTGACAATTGCAATTCAATTTCACACACAATTTGGCCAAAAAATGTCGTTACGCCGGAAATGGCGTAAAAAGTTTTCTGGAAGCTGCAGCTGAAGGAGCTGCAGCTGATAAGTTTTCACTTCGTGCTGTCGGAAAAGCTCGTGCCGAGCCCCATGGAAATGTAATTCACTGCGACGCGCCCCCCCCCTGGAAAAAGGAGTAAATAAAATCCTGTAAATATTTGTGCGTTTGTTTGTGCTTGGCTGTGCTGGTGCTGGTGGTGCCGCTGATTGAGACGGCAATGGCAAAATCTGTGCGAACCCGAAACTCGCTGCAGAATTCAGTTTTTGGCTTGTCAATCTGAAAGAATGACTGACACACTTTGTCAGTTGTTGATAAATACATTATACGGGCTGTTGCCTAATGGAATGGGGCAGCCGAAGGCGAGGAATTTGAATCAGTTAATGGAATGAAAGTGCAACGAAAAGTTTTCAGATAAGCAGGATGAAATTAAGTGTCTGGAATACGTAATTCAGTGGCTTGAAATATCTAGACATCTTGAAATACATAACGCAAACATATCTTAATAAGAAGAAGTATTTTGTGATGTCTTTTAATAATTCTAGAAGCTTTAGCTAAATTCTTTTAGCTGAAAAATTTGCAAAACCTAATATATCCTTGTTTCCCGGACAGGATCACTGGTTGCAATAAATCAATCTGACCCCCTGCCCATTTAGCATCCCGTAAAACAGGACCTCGTCTGTTTCAGAAATACCGAAAATTCCTTCCTTTCGTATGCAAAGCATTTCTCCACCATTCCCCGGGCATTTACTTAGGCAAAAGTTGTTTCGCACCTTAATGGGAATGCAGGTGCAAATCCCTCAGTACCCCTCCTCATCCGAGTCCGGGACTCTTTTTTTTTTGGGCTGGCAATTTCTGTTGAACATGCATGGGAAAAGTCAAATATGAAAACTGTCAGCAGTGCTGAGAATTTATGACTCCGTTAATGCCAAAACACCCCACAGAACCAGAACTCCCGGGCACATTTACGGTCGCTCAAAAGCCAGCTACAAATTTCAAATTAATATGCAGGCCCCAGGAAAAAGAAACGGAAAAACTTCACCTATGAGAATGTTTCACTCACAGCGAATTATCGGTAGCGGCTCAAGTTTAACGAAAGAAAATTTACTACGTGATTTTCACCGAGCAGAGCAACTTTTGTGTGTGCGTTGGGAGAGTGTGAGTTCACATTTATCATTTTTGAAACGACATTTTTATTGTCGAGCTCCGCGGAATTTAAGGAATTTGGAATTTGAACAGGAAAATATTCAAGAAGAATTCAAAATGTAGGGAGTTTGTGTGTTGAATTCTATAGTAAACATAGTGTATACTTTAAATTATTAATTTAATAGACAAATTTTTAATATACGTCTCTTAAAACATTTTCTTTTCGTTTCTAATTGTAACCCCACCTTTGAAGTAGAATTGCATTTAGTTACCCTGCGGCTTAATTTTTAATTCCACCTTTTCGGAAGCACAAAGGGAAGCCGAGTTAAAAGGATCTGTGATTGATTAAAAAATATAAATTCCGTCATCCCCGAGAAGGTTTACGTAACATTTAAAACAAAACAAAAAAGGAACCCCTCAGACTCTCAGCCATTGCGCTTGCCACTTGCAGTTAATTTAAGACTTTTCACATAATTTCCTTTCGCTATGCAAACATGAAAGGCGCGGGGAAAGCGGAAAAGCGGCTGCGAGATGAGCAGCGGCAGAGAGAGAGAGAGGACTGGTGGCGGCATTGCAATCGCCTTAAGAACTTCGCTTAACAAATGTGCGAAACGTGACTTAAGCATGAATACAAAATTCCAAAGTGCATACAAAAGCACACATGAAAATCAACGGCGGGAGGAACGCGGCGGCGGCCACACACTTGGGGCCTCGGCAAAAACTTGCGAAATGCTACGGCAGGGGGTGAGGCTGGGGCGGTAAAGAGGAATGGCTATGGGATAAAAGTAATCCCTGCTTGCAAATATATTTGCAGAAATTTATAATTTATTAAAAAACGTATAGCACCAGCCACGGGGCCGGCAACAAGAACAAAGGCAGCTCCAGCTGCATTACACGCCACCGCATGCTGCTACCACTTCCCCGTCCCGCATTCCGTATTCTGCATCCTGCACTCTGAATCCAACATCCTGAATCCTGAATCCACCCACTCGATGCCTGGGGCACACACATGAGTAATATGCAAGAGAGCATCGAAAATAGGAGGGAGACTTCAGTGGTCGTTCCCGAATATTACGAAAGTATATATAATAGATCAGAGCTCTTTACCAATTCAAATGCTACCTTAGTTGGCATAAAAAATATAAAGCTCTATCAAACCCTTTAAAGTATTTTAAACTGAGTTACTAATATACTTCCTTAATAATCAAACTTTATTGTCGGAAAACATAGAGTGAGTTTGCTCTATGAGCTTATCTAACTTGTATCTCATAATGACTGCTTTATATGTACATTCCTCTACCTAAAAGGTAAAGAAATCGCTGCTCAACTCACCTGATTGGTTAGCCCATCGATTGCTCCTTTTTTCAGGACTCTCCTAGAGCAATAAGTCTGATGTTTAATAAGCTGCCATTTGGGAAAATGGGGAAAACGCGGCCAACATTGTTCAAAGGTAATAATAAGATTTGCCATTCTTCATTGTGTTTTACAGACAACCTAACCGACTTATTTTTTAACAGACCTATTTTTATGCTCTTACCGAAAATACCAACAAATTTAATTGGTTGTAAAAATTATATGAAAATTGGAAATATAAAATATAATTATTTTAATTAAGTGTGTGCCCAAGTTAGAGGAAGCTATGGATCAGAGTATTCAAGGCATCTTGATAATTTTTCTGTGACTGACTCTTTCCTTTTTGTGATATTGCACTTGCCACCCCGGGGGACAGAAATAAAAATGCACATTGATGAAGGTGCCGCCGAAGAGGAGCTCTTCCAAAGGATGATGAACATTGCCATAATGATGATAATAACGATGCTAGAACCGAAGCACACTTTCTTCTGATTATCCTTATTCCTGCCTCGCTTTCTGCGTCTGCTTCTGCTTTTGCTTCCTTTCCTTCTTGGGCCTCGGGCTGCATTCTGTTGCAGCAAGAAAAAAAAAAAACAACTTCAAAGCAACTCATTTCGGTCGTCTGGCATTTTTCCGCTGCATAACTGCAAACTGAGATTATTAATTTTGATGTCTCAACTTTCCATAATCGATGGTTGCTGGGAAAAATCCCCTTTGAAATACCAAGCCACCAGCCGGCGGCGAAGTTAGCAAGTCAAGAGAATGCCGGCTTAAATCGCCAGGCAGTTGGATTTTTGAATTGCAACAATCAAGGGAATACAATGATTTTTTATTGTAAATAAAAACAAGGCACTAAAAGTATCATAAATAAATTGCATATGTCAGAGGATCCATTTCCCGAGTAGTTTCTCTTTTTGATATTTTTTTAGCTTGTAAATTGCATTTGAGTAATGAATAATTTTTAAAAATTTGCGGCAGCTATTCGATTGTCCCCAATGCAATAAACTTTGACTAGGGACAGAAGAAAATTAAATAAAAATGTGGAAATGATCGAAAATCACTCTAAAATAACTTTTATATATATGTAACATAACATAACATAACTATACTATATATAAAACATATTTGAATACATAAACTTACAGCAAGTCCTTCGGGTAAATGTGCAACTGCAAAATAGTACATCCGAGGGCCTGGGTGCGGTGGAAATCTGAAGTCCATTATCGGGACGATAACAAAATATTTAGTTTGCCTTTCAGTTGAAACTTTTTTCGGTGTAAACTTTTCGGCAAGTGCATATAAACTGAATGTAACTTTGCACTCATGTATGCAAACACACACTCAGCTTGGGAGTGTGTGCGGAAAGTAGTGACAAATTTTTTATACAGTTTAAATGAATATCCTCTAGTGAATATATAATTTGTAGGAATTTCAACTTTTGTTTTTACATAGTTTTTTAAATTTTCACTACTAAAACTTCAGTAAGATTGGTGTTTGATTCATTTCAAAACTAGAAGATTTTATTTATTAAATTTTAATTAAAGCAAACAAATATATGCACTTTCAAATAATATTATTGGATTCAATAGAATCTAATAAAAATATATAATAAATGTATATAAGGTTACTTGCTTTTTTTATGCGTGGCAAGGCATTCCGCCTAGTCCTGGACAAACTTTAAATGTATTTCACTGACAAAAGAAGGAGTCCCTTTAGCCATTCCTGCAGTCGCTCCTCCATATGTCGATACTCTTGATATGCAAAAGATATGAAGGGACAGCTGTTTCCTGCTCCATTTACTTGCCAAAAAGTTTTACCCAGACCCAAAATGCAATCGCTGGGCAACTTCGACTTCAACTTCACTCGGAGTTAACGTTAAGGGAGGCGACGCCTTCGATGGGAACTTTAAATATGGAAAGCGGCGACAGAGAAGCATTTAAAATATATCTAAGGCTAGCAAAGTTTTTATACCTATTTTATGGTTATTAGCATTTTTAACTTTCTCAACTATTTACGACAGCTGATCAGGTGACCAGGTGCACTCTTTGGGCAAATCGGGAATTTCCTTAGTAAGGGGAAAAGTATTTGGAAACTTTAAAGTTGCATTTAATGTTCATTGATCGTGCAGTCGGTGATAAGAAAATATTCTGCGAATAATAATTTAACAAAAGTTAAGCTTGCTTAAAGTTTAACTATATATTCTTATACATACGTACATATTTATGACCAATTATTGTCTTAGCTCCTCTTAAGGTTGTTCTTTAAACATTTTAATTTCGTTATTTCTTTGCACTAATTCAACGAATTTTTTATACTAGTAATTTGGGTATCTAATTTACTTTTTTCCTTATTAAGGATTTTTTAAGCTTCATTTTCTTGCGGTGCATAACACCTTTGGCGCTCAAACGTAATTTATTTAGTCTACTTCACGCTCATAATGCCGCACATCCCCGGCGAGGGGCTGGGGTGGCGTCGGGCATTCATGTCAGTCGCCAGGCTCAATCTCCATCTCCCCCAGAACCCCATCATCTCTAGGTGTTTCCAGTGCTCCTCCGCCCCCCCTGGCATCCACTTGCAAGTGGCAAGTCGCTTGGAAAAATTATGTTGCACGTGATATGCTTCAGCAAATTCGCTACATGTAACGTGCCGTGGAAAATGGGCGTGGGGATTTTCCTCTCTGCACTAAAGATGAGTTCCACTTGGAAATATAAATTGAAATCATCAACTGGCTTTGTGCGTTTTATCAACATTTTTACGTGCCGCGCTTCAAGTTAGCGTTAACGCTGCACTGACTCTGCCGCGCCCACTTTTTCGCCCCCTTGTCCCGGCCTCTGGCTTTTCTTTCAGCACACTGGGAACAATTAAGGAATATTTTGTATACCTGTAAATTCCAAGGTTTTATATTTAAGAAATAAGTTTATTTATTAATTTTAGTAAAATTTTGATTTTTTTGCCACATTTAAATTTTCCTGGAGATGTAAATAAATTTTAATAAGCTTTCCTTTCATTAGAAACAATTTAAAATACTTGAATTCATCATTTAAAGATAGTTATCCTCCTTTCTAAATAATACTTAAAACTAAATTATATTTTAAGCTTACATAAATACTGAATATTACAGCATGCAATTGAATTTAATAAATAATGAATGGTTTGCAATACAAATTAATATCTCAACTTAATTTCTTTAAATTTAAAAAAAAATAAAAGTTTTTGATTAATTATAAATATTTCTTAAACTTTAAGTCAATTTACCTTCATAAATTTACCAAATTTACACAATAAACTTTATTCTGAGTGGAGTTGAATCAGATTTCCGTTGCTCTGTTTCTGGCTGCGACTGCCAACTGCAAATTAAGCAATTTTCCAAAGGACTTTTGGCTGCTTTTTGGTTTCGCCAGCTTAATGTCTGACTGAGTGCGCGGTTTATTAAGATAAACGATGATGAACGGTGGCGCTGGTCTGCCGGCGCCCCTCCCCCGATGTCTGGGGTTATGGTTATCCACCTGCAGCTGGGCTTGTTAATTGACTGTTCAGCTCTTCAGCGCTTTCCCTTTTCCCAACCTTCTCCCCCACCTGGTGGATTGAACAACAGGAGGGGACGGATGCCTGTGGAAAATGGTGAGGAAAATTGAAGCGGGAGCAGCTCATTCTAATAGGGCATTTGCATGCTTATCTCATTAACACGGAGCACAAGAGTTCCGGCCAGAGGTGAGCTGTTTTGTCTAGAATACCCTCACTTGGCCAAGAACCTTAGCGATGAATATTAAAATATATATCCTTAAAAACTTGGAAAATATATTAATAATAAAAGAAAAATTAGTATGACTTTATTTCTATATGATATATATTTTTAAAGGAATTACTTTACTCTTTCTATATTATTTATAATTTTCAAGAATCTACTTAAGAAGGCTTTTGGTTTTTTTCAATGTTAAATACATTAAAAAAATTTGGTTACAAATGAATGCATTTTAAATATGTATAAATATAAAAAATATTCAGTTTCTTCTTATATATTTATTCCCAAACTTAACATTTAACCTTTCGAACCCATTTATACAAAATTTTTGTACTCTGCGAAATTTGCATGTAAATGCAGAGGGTGTGTGTGTGTACATGTGGTCCGTGTCCTGCATCCTGTGTCCTGGCATTGGCAACGACTGGCTACTTGTCCCCTGCGGAAGTTTTGCGCTTTTGTCGTGGTTTTCATTATCCCTTCCCGGCTGGCTTTTCGCCGCTCATAAGCCGCAGAGGAACCCTTCCCTGGGCCACCTCAAAGCGGACTGCAACTGACACATTTGCCAATATTGACTGTACACAGTGGACCAGCCAGCATCCGTCCACGGCAGAAGCTCGCCTCATAGAATTTTCCGCTCCGCCCTGGCCGTCCTGCTCATTTCCGGCTCTTTCGGCCTATGCAAACAAAGCCTCCAACTCGAGTCGCTCTTTTTACCACTCATTAGTGACAATTTTCTTGTAGTTGACATTTGCTCCGCCCTCCGCCTGCCTCTCCGTCTGTCTCCTGCGGTTGCAGGACAAAGTTTTTGTGTTTATTCCACCATCTCGACCTCCGCTCCTTTAGGGATATTTTAAAGTCAGACAGCAGGAAAAGGAGAAATGAAAAGAACTATATTTTGTGTTGCACGTAAATGACGACGGACAGGTGAGTTGACGGGTGAAAAAAAAACACAGCAAAAAGAATAGACAGACGGCTGAGGCGGCCTGAGGTGGGATGTTAAATTTTTTATGGAAAACCAATTAATTGGAAAAATTAAAATCAAATATTTGCCAAAGCGCTTCAACAACACTTTGCAGCAAACCACAAAAAAAAAAGTACAACAAAAAACATGGCAGCGCAACACGGTAAAAAATTACATAAGCGGATTAGGTGATTGCATAGAAACTTACAACAGAAACCAAGTAACAATCTAAGGGAGGTATAGAAAAAATAAAATTATTTAATACAAAGTATGCCTAAATTATTAAGAAAATGTTTGTCAGAATTCGTAGAGCATTAAGTGGCTTTTAGGATTCTTTAAAAATACTGCTCAAATTTATAAAAATATCTCTAGATAATTGAGATTATTATTATAAATCTTTCTGCATTACTTTGCTTTTATAATTCTTAAAAAATACTGCTTTAGTTGGAAAAATATTGAATAAAGAATATCTTCTAGAAAAATTTTATTTAAAGATTAAATTAACTCAACTGTAATTGAAACCTTCTTAAACTATGTTAATTTATACAAATTACCTTACAGGAACAAATTTCCTACATTACATTTATTATGTGTCTTTCATTCCAAACTGAAACTCTTTAATTGTTTAATAAATACTCGAATGCCTCATTTTTTGTTAAGTGCACCTGAAAAATATATCAGAGCTCGCTGCTCTCTTTACCGACGTCACATCTAAGCGTCGTCCTTCATTTATCCTTTCTCCAAGGCGAGTGGAGACCGGGCGGAGGGGCAGAACTCTCAATCAGCGCATGTTGGCGCCCACAAACTCACGTGCAAACACTTTACGACAGGGACTTTTGCCAGGAGCAGGAGAAATTAAGCTGGAGTACGAGCGACGAGCAGCACATCCACAACTCCCCCACATTCCCAACTCCTCCACATCCACAGCCACATTCACATTCACATCGCTTCCCCCCTGCTCTCGTTTTGAAGTGCAATTTTGCACAGCCACAGATTCCACCTTTCGCCCACCTCACAGATGCTCTCCTCCCCCAGTGTGTGTGCGGTAATTAATGCAATGAGAGCGGCTCGGGGTTGTGGGGGGGCGGAAAAGTTACGCAAGGATCTCCGGGCATGTCTGAGGTATTTTGACCAGGTTATGCCAGCAGGATAGCTGAGTACCTTAAGCTTACGTAAGGAGGGACTTAAGACAGGCAGCGTAATTAATAATTACATTAAACTATGTGAAATGAATCAGGAAATAAATGTTTGATTGGTGATTAAATGGCTTCTTTTTGTAGAAATTCTTGCTAATACCGTCATTGTTCAAATACTAATCCACAATCCTCCTTTTTCGCATCATAAATCCCCTTCACCCATATATTTTCTTTACAGCTTCAAGGGTCATTAACAAAGTGCAAGGTTCAATGCGCTCCATAAACAGTTCGCCTCCCAGTTGACTCACGTCAGTTTTACTTAAAGCAACCGGAAGAAATCTTTAAGTCTCCGCTGCCAGATGATATAAACAAACACACAATTTGGGCCACTTAGCAGCAAATGGACGAGGCTATTAATAATTCCATTTTTTCGTAAGGTCAACCGCAAAAAAGTCAAGGGGCGTTGGGAAAGAAAGAAAAACAAAGCCGAAAACCGCCCAGATAATAAGGAAATATGACTTGGGGTGGACCGCAAGATGTTTGTGTTGGATGCGGCAATGGCAATGGCAAATGGCGACCGCACAAGGGGGGGTTGGGCCTGGGTGGTTGCCGAACCCGTGTGCAGGGGTTTTCCCAGAGACAAACACAAGGAAACATGGCGAGACGGGCTTGTAGAACAAGCCAGCAACGAGAACAGCACTACACAAAACAATAAATTGAGAGAAGAGGCCATCGCCGGGGAGGAGAAGGAACTCATAAACAATGTAATAATAAGGCCAAGATTGTGTGAGAACTTGGCTTCGACTTAAGCGCCGGAGAGAGGCTCCCCCTCCGCTTCAATAAATCTTGCTTAAAGCTCGGGGATCTCTCTAATTGCTGGCCATTAGAAAAATGTTAATTGTCATTAGACGGAAATACAAACACTTGGGAAAAATGCTTGCGGCTTGGATTCAATTTAAATATGCAATTTCTGAAAGAGCAAAGGAAAATATGTTATCCATTTTATAAATTAAATTTTTATTCTAAACTAAAACTGGAATATTAAAATATTATTTTATGCATTTTTATTATTTATGTTTCATTGATAATAAAGTCCTTCAATATAAAATATTAATTGTATATAATTCGACAGGAAGTAACAGTGAAGCCATTCTTCAAGGATAGAAAATACAATCAGGAAGCGAACAATAAACCGAATCGGAAGTAAGCGGAATATTGATGAAGCGCATTATAAAATTAACACTCAGCGGTGTCTCCTCTCAGTCTATTTAGACAACTTCCAATTCGAATTCAATTAAGTTGGTCGGAATTATTTTCCATTTTCGATTTACACCATTTGAGTTTTTTACTTGCTCACTCACCGTGACAGGATAATAAGCTGGATGAACTGCCATGAACATTTTTAATTAAATTCAATATCCAAGCTCTTTGTCATTGCGCTCTTTTATTTGTCTTTCTATGCTGACAGGCGGAAAATGGAAGATGGAAATATGATTGCAAATAATTGCATAGGTTCTTCGATTGGCAATGGAAAAAGATTGCATGAAAAGTTTCTGGAGAAAAAATGGATTTATAAATTAAAATTGTTTGAGATAATTGGCGTGATTTTGTACTTGGGGGGGAATAAAGGGTTTCATCGAAGAGTTTCTAATTGGGGGACACTATTGGAAAATCCTCTATAAGATTAATGTTTTATGGCTCTAATAAAACACTCGCTTTCAAGAAATGCATATGAACTAAGGAGATTTGTTTTACAACTAAGAAATATAATTGTAAAAGATAATAAATATATTAATATTGATCCAAATACCATTAAAAAAATCAACCCACATATCCCCAATTGACTTCGCTAACCCTCTAAACCTCGCCCTGACCTCGGGCAGTTTTAACAATCCAAATGGTCAATCGAATCGTTGGAGGGACTCACTATCCTGTTTCCTTTGGCAGGACCCTATCGTTTATCGGCAAACCACTCGATGGACTCACGTTTCACGTGGCTCCAAGGAGAGTTGGACTCGTTGGCGGTACAAAATAGTTGGCGTGGCCATAATTGCTAAGCGTCTGCAAAGTTGCCCTTGGTGTATTATGGGCCACAACAAGTTGGGCTGCACTTTCGGTTCGTGCACTTGCCAGAGGCCAAAAAGTCAGCAGCGCCGTGTTGGTCTACCACAAAAACAAGGGCCAGGCCAAAAAAAAAAGCAGGACTCTAAAAACACGGGGCAAAATTCAACTAAAATAGAAGCGTTAAAATATTGCCGACATTTCCGCGCTTTTAAAAAGCAAACAAAAATAAGAAAAACTCTATGGAAAACAAGGATGGGAGGGAAAGCTAGAGCACGAACGCCTTTGGACCAAGAGCAGCTGATCCTGGCCCAAAGCTTTTACATTGGTGACTTGGAGCGGAAATTATGTAAATTTAAGTGTTGGCCGTTGCTGCTGCTCCCTTCGCCTCGCCTCATTTTGCCCGTTTTTGAGCAATGAAAACATGAAAGCAAAACTCCACAGAGGGCCAAAAAAAACAAACAAAAATCCGCCGAGGAGATGCCAACAAATAACCAATAAAAAGCAACAAGCAACGAGCAGCGAGCCAGCGGTGGGGGCGAAAAGAAAACAGCATAAAGTTGAGCTTGGCGAAATTTCCCACATTTGGTTTGGAGTTCAGGCTTTTCCTTGTTTTTCCACAGGGGGGGGGGGGGGNGGGGGGGGGGGGGGGGGGGGGGGAAAGTGGGCGAGGGGCACGGCCCGGCAACAAAGTTTTCGTAATTGTTTTTGCATTTTGCGGCGCACACATTCGGGAGGGTGCCCAAATGTGTCCTTTGGTGTATTAAAAAGTTTTCCTTTTTTGTATGTTTTTATTTTAGAGGAAAAGCACGAGGCGCTGGCCAAACATTCGCCGCTGCTGGGTCGTGGTCCATTGCCCATTAACATTTTATATGCAATTATGATTATTTTACCATTGTGCATTTGCGGTAATCTTTGGGGAGCAAACGTTGAAACGTTGAAAGTTGAGTTGGCCCCGGCCATTGGCAAATTTAATGGGCGTCAGACGGGCGCAGACTGGACCAAAAGAGGGGCTAATGGCATCGTGGGGAGGCAGGAGCCGGATATATGGGGCAGGGGCAATCGATAAATGTTCGAGTGGGCACAGGCACGAGAGCCACATGTTGCCGGGAATGTTAATTGAAAAGGTGGGAATTTAATTTCATTGCTCAGTGATTAAAATCAGTGCACATATCAATGGCTTGCTTGCTGAAGTTTTTCTGTACCATTTTGTATGAGTTAATTTGTTGTTCGAAGTGACATTTATATGTTAATTTGCTCGGATTTTATTGTATTTTATTTAATGCAGACTAGAAGTCAAGAAGTTTTAATCACAACTCGAGTCTGTGCAGAAAACCCCACAAAAGCAAAAACTATGAGGCTAGGATACAGCCTGTCATCAGTATAAATTTCAGGACCACTAAGTTACACTTTATGTATAGTTTATTTCAAGCAGTTTCTCTACTCTGCAGATGCAATAAAACTTCGAATGATATAAGCTTCAGTAGAGTCAAGAAATTGTTTGTTCTAGTAGTTAATATTTTAGAAAATTAAAAGTTTATGATTAAATTCATGTCATATTCGATTTTTGATATTTTTTTCGAATGAACCTTGTCAGAACCTATGACTTTACTACCAATTTCTCTCCCTTTTGGCCCAACTATGCAAAGGGCCTGCCTGTACCTGGGCCTACAACAAACCTGACTGACTGCAACCAGCAGCCATTCTGTGGTCATTAGCCCAAACCAAACTTGACTTCTACTCTGGCCTGAGATTTTCTGCAGAATTGGCAAAAAAAGAAAAGAGACAGTACAAGAAGCGGCAGAGATGAGAAGAGAATATAAAAGGGGTAAAATGTATCCACAAAATGCGATGGCGACACAAATCTTCTTTATTGCTTGCTACGTTTTGCATGCACAGCCTGTCCCAAATACACAGGGGAAAATATGGTGGTATGTTATAGTTCCTTACTTCAAATTTTAGGTTTCTTAGATAAAACTATTGTTATAAGTGTTGAAGTACCATCCTAGTAGCCTCAAACTACTTAGTTTCTTTTATTAATCTGTGTAAGGTAGTGTTTAAATTACCAATATAATTTCTACATATAAAATTACATTTCTTGTATTCATAAAACTCTAGTATTATATATTTAATGGGAAGACCCTCAGCTAGAACTTTTGTTTCTGTGTAGTCCTGCTCTTGATGCTGTGTGTCCTGATGTCCTGCCTCGGTCTGAGTGCGGACTTTGACAGGGGGACATTAGGCTGGGACCTGGACAAACAACTAATGGCCTTTCGAGGGCATTTTGCCTGGTCACAGGTGCTCGGGCTTACCTTCGGCCTGGTTGTTTTAAATTAAAAATCTATACGAACACAAAAACACACAACGGATGCCCTCTCTTGCTGTGGCCGACATGCTAAATATTCTTTACATGCTTGTGCAGAATTTTTGTGATTTATGCTTTGGGTTCCATTCAATAATTTTATTGGTTTTGTGCGAGTTTTGAGGCTTCCTACGATGTTGTTGTAGGTTCTGCTTAAATATTGCGCATACGCCGCATTGCCCGGTGCTCAGTGTCCACATGAGCGGACACCCCTAATGTTGACTTGATTATCAACACTCGCTGCACACTCTCGCAACTCGCATCTGATGTGGCACGTCGCAGCATGTTGCAGCTGGCATTTGACAGTTGATGATGTTGCACATTTCCCACTCGGTCGGTCGGTGGGTGAGTTTTTGGCTCTCCTCGGTTGTTGCCATGACCAGACTAATTATGCCCAGCTGTCTGCGGTGCTCACGAATTAGGAGTAACTGATATGTAATCACACTGGCAACATTAGCATTACGAAACGTGATTGAATTGTGAGAAAAATGAGCAGAGAATGGGAACAATGCATGAATGAATCTGCATTATTTTAAAGTTGGTTTACAATTAAAATCAAATCATTTCTTCAATATATAGTAAACTATGTGTAAATATTTTATTAATATTCTGAAACTCGAAGAATATTTTAAGGCAAAGGTTAAGGTTAACAGCACCTCTATTAACTTACACATTACTATAGTAATGTATATATTTATAAATATCCCCCTATAAAATTGCTTTAACAAGCTTATTAAAAGTTTCATCCGAACTACTTAAAAGGTTTTTAAAAGAGACTCTTAAATTGGCTCAACAGGACAACCGATACTCTTGCTATTTTTGTGCAAAGAACGCATGAGCCCGAATTAAGGAAGCCGCGCTCACACACATGTCCTTGGGAGTCTCCTCCTGCACTTATGATAATTTTTAAGTATTTTTTGGGGCCCTGCCGGGGGAGGAGTCGGCGTCGAAGGAGGCTCCTGGCAGCACTTACCTTATCAGAGGGCACAGGCTCGGGGCTTGCTCGGATGGGAGCTCGGAGCTGGGGATACGCCACTATCAGGTAGCGGAGCAACTCTGTGCAGCCAAGTGGTAAAAAGTATTCACATTAATTCAAGCAAAAATAAATTATAAAGGCAAAGGGCCTGCCTCCAGCTTGCCCCCCCCCTCAGCTTGCCCCCCTCTCTCGCATTGTCGGCGACTTTTCGCTGCGTTGTGCATTTTATGACGTTTAATGTGTTTCTGCTGTCAGCAGCAGAAGTTGCAGTTGCAGTCGCTGCCGGCGTCAACGTAGATGCAACTTTTTTTTGTTGCTTCTTTTTGTGCTGCCGCGTTGAGTGCATTTTGTTGATTTATAATAAAATAATGTAAAAATATTACACAATAATGAATGCGCGCTGTGCAGAGCGGTGCGGTGCGGCGCCTTCATGCTCTTCTTCGCTCGTTGCCCGTTCGCCCTCGTTGTGTCCTTCTTTTTTGGGATGAAATATGAAACAAGGAAATGCCCGAGGTGGAAAAAAGTTTCAGCCAAGAATATGAAATATGCGAGAAATAAAACTTTTAACTAAAATTATATATGTATGGCCCCCACACATATATCCACTTACATATGTTGGTGGCGGTGGCTGTGTGTTTGTATTTGTCATGCTGTTTACGTTCACTTCTCGGTCATATTTCTTACGAGAGGAGAGATGCTATGGTAGCAGTTTCCGTGAATAACCTTTCCCAACTGATTAAATAAAAATTGAACTCATAAGTTCTACTATATTTATAGCATAAAACTCCTTTGTTGTATTTTTAGTTAAGTTAATCAGGAAAAGCTGCTTAATTGCATGCTTACAAAAATTATTTCTAAATGTTTCGCCAATTTTTAATTGTTCCTTTCTTGTAATGTTCTTTTTAATGTTCAGAATCCCAAAACTTACTTAAGAAAAATATTAGCATAGAAGTACAGCATTCTTCAAACTCTGAATAAGCTCAGAATTCCCTAAACCTTTTCGGATAGAGTAGTGAGGCAACTTTGGCCACAAGGACCCCTCACTTTTCCACACTCAAAGTCAAAGCATACAGCTCACATTTTGATGCGCTTCGAGATCGTGGCGTCCGTGCAACTTTATCGCACCAGAAATTGCATCATATTTCACAGACCTCAGCGTGACAACAATATGTTCTATATACATAAACATGTATATATAAAACTTATATATAGAACCAAAGTTCGCGAGAGGTAACTTCACTCACCTGGCGCCGTGTGGGGGGCCAACTAAGACGACTGTCAGCGCGAAAAAAAAGGGCAAACACGCTGGGGAAAAAGTTGTCAAAAGTTTCACGCCACACGGCGTATGAGTAATGCCAGACAAAAGTCAGGAATGAGAGGGGGTTGGGATGATGCTTAAGAACCGCTCAATTTATTAACGCAACTTCATCATCGTTTAATTATAATTTCTAACGATGCCCCCTTCAGAGCGCAATCTTTGGCATAATTTTGAAAATCCTGAGATAAACTTTGAGCATGCACATAATTAATGAAAGACCAAATGTCGTCTTCAGCAGCGTGTGCAAAAGGAGCATCCTGGGCGAGTCCAGTTACAGATGCATTGGAGGCAGGAGCACCGGCAGCAGGTAGCAGGCAGCAGGCATGCAAAAGGGAGTAAACAAAGTGTAATTAAAAACTACTTAGCGAAGCATCCCCCGCATGCCGGTGCGCCCTTCAGGCAGCGGCCACCTGGAGAGTCAGACTCACCTGCGATAAATAGTTTTGCGCTGCTGTAATTTATTATCGTTAGCGCTATCCTTGAAGAAGTAGCGCCTGATGCCGCTGAGGTACGAGCGGAAATATTCGCTCCAATTAATCGTCGCAATGTTGAACTGCAGCACCGAGCGCTCCTCCTTCGGCAGCAGCGCGTTCAATTCGTCAATGTTGCGATGGGCAAACTGCCACTCCTTCAGTCCGAACCAAGCCATCATGTCGATTATGCGAGAGATTTTCTTGTACGCCTTCACATAGCTGCACAGTGGATGGAGTTGGGCATTAAATAGGGAAAATACAACAAGAAGTAACAAAAAGAAGTAGAAAATTATGGATATGATATGAACTACTTCTTGAATATTTCCCGCTTAAAGCTTAATAAAAATCTTGAATAAGACAACACCCAACTGAGGCTTCACTAATTTTCAAAACTCTTTATCTTATCTTTATTATAATTATGAATTCTAATATCAAAACAAAGTTGATGACTATTTTTATTGGTACTTCTTCACTAAATGGCAAATAGAGGAAGGATATGTGCCAAGGGCTCAGAGGATGCTCATATTATTGTGGATGTACTTGCTAATTGGTTGGAGCTGCTGGGTGGTGCATTGTAGGTCAACTTCACTTCCATAAATAAACGGCAAAATGCTGAGTCTAATGCGCTCTAATTGCAATTTGTTAAATATTACGTATACGCTTGCAACCAAGAAGCTTGCCAAGTGGGTTGCCCTCGTGCTTATTTCAAATAACGAAGAGGCATTGCTCTTTCTTTACTGAATGAGGAAATTTCAAAAGTATCTTTAATTATTTTAAATATTCACAAATGTTGTAGTATTAAAATTTTGTTTATTATAATTATTTCTTTACTTTCGAGATTCGAAGAAAATTTATTTATAAATGAAGAAAAGTAACTTGCGATTATATAGTTGATTAATTGAAATATCTAAATAATCATAATAATAAATTATCATAACTATCATAGCATTTGAAGCTAACAGAACAGAAGCTAAAATAAAACTAAGGAATGCAGAGGAATTCTTTTTCAAATCTCTAAAAAAAAATGTAACTTAATGACTTTCGCATTGAAGAATGAATATGAAAAATATTATTATTCTTTATTTATCCACATGAAATAACTTACAGGTTCCCTTATAATTATATTTTTCAGTAAATCTGTTTCATCTCCCCATTTATTCTTTACAAACTCTATAGAAAAATCACATACTCGATAGATACCCTTTGCAGGTCATTCAATTGCCTTTCCATGTACCATTTAAAATCCATTCAATGTAGCCAGGACCCCCGAAAACCAAAGCACACTGCCACCTTTGCCACCTTGGAGAACATATTCTCGATGGGTGGCTGTGGGGCTTGGCCTGGCATTTGTGGGAGCAGCTGAATCGATGGGTGGGTGAAGTGTGTGTGGGTCCGGGTGTGTGGCTCTACTTACATGCGCTTTTGTCCGGTGACCATGGCAATTAAATCTAAAATATAAGCTGGGATATTGTGCAAGAAAAATGCAATTGCACAATGCAGAGGCTTCGATGGTATTATAACGTACGAGAAGCACCTGTGACAATAATGCGGTCGATCGAAGGACACACACAGGACGGGCGCGGGGTCGAGGATTCGGCGATTTCGTGTGGCATTTGGGTTCGATTTGGTTTAGTTTTCGGCAATCCACGTTCGTTTTGTATTTTTTTTTTTCCAGTTTGTGTGGGTTTTCAGTTCGGTTTTTATATTTTTTGTTCGGAATTTCGTTCAGGATTCGTTGTTTCAAGGTATTAGCAGAGCATAGATAAATTTTCCATTCGCAAAAATTCGGCAATATTTAAGCATTGGATTAGACAGGCACACAATACGGCACGGCAAGCGGCGGTTCGTTTTCGTTTTTGGGGGTAAAAATTCAATAAAGAATATTTATTTTGAGAGTCGGATAGATAGGATTGCGATTCTGTGTGCGCGATAAACTCACCAAAGCGCCTTGTCGAACGGCTCGTGGAATCCCTTGCGCGACAGGTGCATATACTCGCCCCAGGTGATGTTGTTCACGTCGGACACGTAGTTGTAAACGGGTAGCTCTGATTTCTCAATCGCCTTACTTTCACGGAGCAAAAACCTGAGAGGAAAATAAGAGCAAAATTAGTGGAGTCTTTGAGGTGAAATAGGGGGGAAGAATAAGCTAAATTTGTTGGTGAAGGGAGACAAGGTAGGAATACCCATCTAAAATTACTTCTAATAAAAATAAGTTCTTGAAGAACTGTCAAAATCTTTAATGATTTCTGGATACCTTAAAATTTAAATAGATTAAACTATAAGAAGTGGGAAATTTAAATAATAAAGGAGGTGTACAAAACAGAAAACTGCATCTTGCAAGCAAAGTAAATCCCATTCCTCCTTCAGTCCCACGGCCGGATTATCTGCGGCTACCTTTGGTCCGTCTTAATTTCTCCGCTCTCCGATTTACAAATTTCCACCTTCTGGCTGCCACTCCTCCTGCCGCTGCCGTGCTGTTGGCAAACAACAACCGAATGCTATCAGCTTGCGGCGTGCAACTCTTTTGCAACTTTTACACATCCTCGGGCACCGCTTCAGCTGGAAGGATCCCCGCGTGTTTCCGCTGTGTGCACTCGAGTGTGTTTGGATGTGTTTGGATGTGAGTGTGTACTAACCTTCGGGATATATCCCAAGCGGTTGCTATCATGGCATTCACCACATAATCGGCGGGCACCATATTCGCCCTGCAGCTGGCCGTGCCGTAAATGCAACGGACGAGTCCCCGGGCAGACCAAGTGCATAAACCTGATGGCCCGTACAAATTATCAGTCCAGCCGGGAAATGGATCCTTGTACGTTGACATTACTGCAAATAAATAAGAATTAATGGCTGCTTTGTTCGCTCGGCCATTGCCGCAGAATCGCAGACCAAGGAAGCCGGCGACCGTGAGAGTTTCCTTGTTGATTTTAGCCAACGTCAAAGCGATAATGGCGCAGACCGACCCGACGGACGGTCTGCCAGCGAAGCCAGCATCCTCCCAGAAACCCATTCTCCCAGAATCCCATCTCCACCAACTAATTCCCCACATCCCCTTCCATTTGCCATTTGCTAACTGATATGCCTGACTCCCAATTGCGAGTTTTGGACTTGATTTTTTGCGATATACTCTTGAATCAAAAGGAGTTGGCATGATACGACTTCAGGGAAGTGAAGTGAAATGAAAACTGAAAATGTTGTTAATGTTAAGCTGCTGATTAGTCTATTTAATTAAATTCTCAGTGTCTTTAAACTTATCTTATCTTCTTTGTGTCTCTTAAAATTTAGGGGACTTATAATCTGCATTAATTTTAGTTTTTCGACTTCAAAGAGTTGCTCTTAATACAAATCCTTTGTTTTGGATTAGTCAGATTATTATTTAAATATTGATAATCTAAAATCAAAAATATACAAGTTAGAGAACTCTGGCATTCTACCAGATCATCGAAAACTACCTCTCGCCATTGCCATTCTCGTTTGCAGAGGCAGCTTAGGATGCAGCTGCATGAGGACGATGCTTTGGCATTTTTGTGTTAAAATAAATGAAAATTTGTTTGTGCTTTGTTCCTCGGGAGCATCGGCGGCTGGGAGGGGGATCCCAGCTGCCCGTCACTCCTCCTCCCCGCACTCCTTGAACTACTCATCCCCAGAGCACTGAGACAGAGGAAAATCCAAGTCAGCCATCCTCGCCCGTTACGTTACGTTGCGTTTGGTTTCCTTGCTGCAGGAGCAGCAAAACAACAACAGAAGCAAACAACTATCAAAAAAAGGGAAAACCAAAAATATAAAAAACTTTTTCCACATGCATTTATCTGGTAAACCCCAAATCCCGCTCTCCAAAATCTCCCCCTGCTTTGAACGAAGACAGCTCTGTTGGCCATTTTTCACAAAATTTTAAATATTCCGTTTTTGGCCAGCCTTTTCCCAGCTTCTCCTTGGCCAGATCCTCGGGGGGATCCCTCCTTCCTGCAGTGCAGGAAATGTTTCTTGTGTGTTTTTGTTTACACAGCCACCGGGTCCGGCTGCCCTTGGGTATTTGTGCTAATTATCTGACAATTAGTTTGTTAAGTCAAGTCTGAAACCGCAATAAATATTCCGTTCTCCCTCCCCCTCTGTCCGTTGTCCGTCCGCCGTTTCCCCGGACACACTCACCTATGGGCGGTCGAAAGATGCCCGCCGGCATGTGGAATGCCCGGTGGTTCACCAGATTCTCGGCGCACTTCTTGGTCATCGTGTAGGTGTTGGGCATCTGGCCAATTAGGCAGTGCCGCATCTTCTCCAGCGTTTCGTCGTCGAAAGTGCGATAGATCTGTGCGGTGAAAACATTTTCCAATTTAAATAAACTGTCATAGCACACATCAAATATGATATTCAGGGATACATATTTTTATTTGTTGTGCCCTTTGATGGGGAAATTGTAAGGTATACTGGGACTTGGCTTACTTTTGACTACAATTTAATTTAATTTAATTAAAGAGGTAAACAATCAGTGAAATAAATGAAGGAAAGTTATTTGAAAGCTGTTTGTAAATATAGTTTAAAAAAGTACAAGTCGTTTATAAAATCAAATCATAATTGATTGTTCTTGACTGATTGTTATTTAATTTCAATTATTAAGACCTTGTCATGGGGTACCCTCAAGTTCTTTAAAATATCATTGTGATATTTCATTTTTTACCTGTGGGCATTAACCAACCTGCATGATTTTTTCGTAGCCAATTTCGTTCTCGTACACTTGTTCCTTGATGAATTTGCGATTGCAGTTGCAGTACAGTGTCGAAATGTGCACGAAGGACTGTGCCCACCGGGTACGTTGATATATTGGGCGAAATTGCCAGGAGAGCACGCATGTCGGATGTTGATTGAATTGTGTTGGAAACGTAAAATATTCAACGCCCAAACAAGTCGCGGATGCGGAGATTGAGAGGGAAAGCAGTACGTAAACATTACAATTCATACTCAAATATTTTTGCATGCATTCAGACACGGGAATTATGTATTTCGGTTGCTTAAATGTGCGATATGTGAATATTTAACATTTATTTTATCGCTGTTTATTTTTAATAATGGATTTGTGGGTGCAGCTGGGGTGGCTTGAAATGGTATAAGTCTGGAATTTATTGGCGTTGAATTTCCATTAATGAATTAACAATTTGTTTCAGTTCTGGCTGATTGTACATAAAAAGATTCAAGCTTGGATTAAATTGTAAAGAATTGAATTTCTTAAATATTGTATTTAGTGTTGTCTAAATATAAATACAAATTCCATTTTCTGTATGAGTATTAATTTCGTTTAATACTCACCTTTAACTGCCTCATTTCCATGGCCAAGTCGAGTATCTTCTTCGTGCCGAGAACATTAATGTCAATGGCGTCGCTCAGTTTCTCATTGAATTTCACCGAAGCCACAACATTGAAGACAATCTACAGGCGAAGCAGATAAACCAGACCCACGAATTGTAATGCATATTAAAAATGGAGGGGAACAAAAAGGAGATGAACTCAGCAGCGGCAGGGCAGACCTCATGCAAAATGCAGGCGATGTGCATACCAAACAGAACCCGATAGTGATGGGATAAATATACTATCTTATGGGGTCTATAAGCCTCTCAGATGAACAAAATTGGGAGAACTTTAGAGGCTTTTAACTATATGTTAAATTTCAAACCACATTCTAAATCAAATCCTTTTAAAATCTACTTTACAATATTAAAATTAATTAAGTACCCTTGTTTAAGATTATACATTTAATAATATAGTACTGAAAAATATAAAATCACTTTCTTATATTACTAAAATTATAAAAACGAGGCTCTTTCCCATCCCTGTCAACAGGTACATCAGCGATCTGGCGCTGTATGTGTGGCCTGCGTTCTATGATAACCTCCAAGTCAGCACACAAAATGCGGAAAAAAGAGAAGCCTCAGCGCAGATGGAACAGGACGGGATAGAAAATCGGACAGGAGCTGGAGCTGGAGCTGGGGCAGGAACAGGAATCCTGCAGTGCGACGCGTGCATTGAACATCGACAACAAAGCAATTTCAGCTTAAAACAGTGCAAGCGGACTCTAAGCAGACCCACCAGGCCCGAGTGACTTGTATGCAAAATGTTTTCGCAAACAGCACGGAAAACTGAGGGGCAAAAATAAAAAGAACCCAACGGATGAGGCTGGGAAACGGAAGTGGGAGTGGGAATGGGAAGTGAGATGAGGATGAGGATGCGCCCGGTTGGCAGGACAATGGCTCGCGCATGCCGAGCACTTGAAGCATGCACAGGAATTTTCATTTATTTATATATTGTGTTTTATAACCAACAGCAGAAGGAGCCGCAATGGTAACAGCACAGCAACAGGAGCAGGATGCTCTACACATTTTCACAGTTTTACGTGGCGGTGGGTTTTTTCAATTTTTGTTGAAAAGTAGAATGCATATATGTATGTACAATATATACATATCGCAGGGCCTCTTGTGATCAGCAAAACAAAAATGAAAAAAAAAAACAGAAAAAAGAGCGAGGAGCGAAGAAATAAACTGACTGCCTGGCTGGTGTTGTCGTAAACATTGCGCCTGCCTTTGGCATGCAACGTTTTACGTATACGTAATGCACAAACCAGCGAGGCGGAGGGGGAGGCAAAGATAACCATAGGTGCACTTTGAAAAATGTTCTACATTTTCAAGTGAGAAAATATTTATTAACAATACACACAAAAGTTAGATATGAAATCTCAATTCTTGTCTTCTTAGTAAAAGAAGGAAGCATCGTTTTCTGGGGAGAAAAATAATATACTTTCTTTTAAATATATTCATACCCATTCAAAATTCTATATATTTTCTCATTCATTCATTTATAGTATATATTTGTTAAAGTGTAAAGAGATACGGACAGACAGGATCCGGGGGAGCCATCCAGATAGGCAAACACAACAAAAGCCCATGAAAAGTTTATCACACAAAAAGTCCATTGATTGAATTGCCTGCAGCAGGAGGTGGGGCAGGAGGATCGGTGGTGCAGCCAGTCAGGAACTTACTCACCTGGACCTCAGACGAGAGCATTGCTCGGTCGGCGGAATCAATGTCCAGGTCGATGGCACTGTAATCAGCGCGTATCGGATGCACCTTCTCCAACAATTGCGGTGACTCCTCGCGCAGTCTATTGAATATCTGTGGGTGGATGTGGGGTGGAAATGGGGTTTGAAGACGGGTCCTTTATCCCACATTGTCCTTGGGAAGGCGGGAATTGACAGGCCCCCCGCTCCTGTCACTTACCGATTCATTGAAAAAGCCCTGCAAGCGCTCCTGTACGCTCATGCTGTCCTTGCTGCGTATCAGCATGTAGATTTTACGCAATCCAAACGAGCGGAGCAATTTCTCTGTTAGCACTTTGCCCACGAAGCCCGTGCCGCCCGTAATGAGTACGGTGGCACCGCTATAGAAATCCGTAACCGGCGTTGCACTGACACTGCCCGGAATGCTGCCACTCCCAGTCACAGTCACATTTCCACGTCCACTTCCACTTCCACTAGCATCGACACTGTTTGTTCTCGTGCTTGAGGCCGCCTCCTGGAAGAGTTGCTCCTCCTCCGCCTCCTCCTCCCCTGGCGGCATTTCGTGGCCACTGCCACTTCCATGGCTACTGCGACGCGAGGAGCTGGTGGATGAAAAGGCCTTGCGAGCGGCTATTTAGGGTATCATTTAAAGATATTAAGTAAAATAGGGAATTTTTGTTAGTTAAATAAATGGGAATATTATTTTTAAGTGAATAAATTTAATTTAAAAATTCCAATATGTATACGTATTAAGCTGTCTTTATAAATTAAAGATACTGAATGGATCGATAGTCTGACTTAAATATATATATGGATAAGAGAAATATATTCTCATTAAGTAAGCATATTTATTAAGCAATGTTTTCTGTGTAATATTACACAAAAAAACTTTTAAAAATGTTTAATATACAAATTTCTATATATATACAAATATTTATTAAAGTCCTTTAATGGCACATTATATATCAAATATTTGTCTATATTTCTTGTTTTCCAACATGAAATTAAAAGTTAAAGGTGAGTGTTGATGATATTTCCTAAGAAAGCGTCCTTTTATTTTATTTAAGTACACAAAGTCGAACATAATTTTGTTGATACTAATGCAAATCACTTGGTTCTGCCCAACAGGGATTTAATTCATATTTTTATAACTTCTCAATTTTAAGTTAAAATGTTATAAAATGAAGCAAAGCTAACTCACTTTTGTTGGGACTCCTTGCGTCGTGCATGTTTTTTCTTATCCGAATATCGAACTGTTCACGTCAAGGGTAAATAGCACATTGACAAGTTTTCAATTTCAATGTGGTTAAAAACTAGTACTTTAATCAATAAACGACAGACATGTATCGGAAGGATTTTCCCACCGTATGTCAATTATATAAATATGAAATATACACCGCGTACAGGCGGGCCTTCTAACCCAATTATACATACTATATCTATATCCTATATCTATACCTGTAGCCAGTTGCAGGACTTTATTCTGTATTTTATTTTAAATGTGTGCTGCGGGCTCTGGCTGACATTGTGGTTGCATTTGACCTGATGACCTGGCCGCCGGATGTCTGGCGTCCCTTTCACTGGCCGCCCCACTCTTTCGCTCTCTCCTCTCCGGCCGCGCGTTGAGCCATTTTAAACAATGTTAATTATTCAATTATCAACAGCCAATGCGGCTGCCATGTGACCATGTGTCCTTCTAACTGGGTCTGGGTTCGTGTCGGGTGTATTGGTTGTGCGTGTGTGTCCTGGGTGTGTGTGTGCCTGTGTCCTTCTGTCCCCGTCACAGTTGGTCCTTGTCCATCGCGTGTGAGAGTGCACGGCATATGTTGTTTGATGGCAAGCGAAAAATGAGGCGCAAGTGCACTGCACACACAGAGATACAGGGGGAAAAATCTTATAAATAAATTACATATTTAAAATTAATAATAATAATATGTCTAAAAGAACTAACTATTAAAAATTTGGTAAATATTGTCGGGATTTATATCAAGTTATAATTTTATTGCATTCTAATATGACTGCCCAGTTCGTTCTGCCTTCTATAACATTATCTTTATTCCCGAGTGCCATTGAATATCTTGTAGAATATATATATCTATATATATCTATATATATCTATATTCTTTCTCTGTATTCAAACACATATGGCAGCATACCTCATTGCGTGACACAGTTGTGGCTGTTGTTGCAGCCGTCATATATTTCCCGGCAATTGTCAGTGTCCACAGTCTGGCTGTGTTTGCATGGGCATTAGGGAAAAGGCGGTTGGTCGAATCGTTAGAGGGCTGATTATGGTAACGACAATTAAGGAGTTTAAATATAAATTATTAAAAATGGTAAAAATGTGATTAAAGCATGATTTTTAAATAAGGTTACTGAATACATTAAAAACAACTTAGACAGAAGTTTTATGTATACCAATTTGTGGTTTTACCTAACCTAAAAATTGCTATGAAGGAATTAAGATGTTGGATTTTTAAAATGAACTTATAAATTAATAATACTTTAAAAAACATGGAAAAAAGAATACTTACAGCTGTAAATCTTAGAAGCCAAATTAATTCAGCTGTAGATGTCTGTCAAGGAAAGTAAATAAACGATACATCAATATCGTAGGAAAACATATAAAATTAAATTACAGACTTCCATTTTAAGAACTTTTCAGTAGTATAGTTTTACAAATGTTAAGTACATATTCTAAGATACCCACTAGTATGCTTCTTGTCTTGTCTTGAACAAATCTGACATCTTCATTGCAAACTCTTGTACAGAAAATTTGTCTGTAAAATCTTGTAAGTTGTTTATTATCGACAAACCAAACCTGCAGAATTACCTGAGGTAAGTAAAGACCTCTAATCGCAGGTTAAAGCTTCAACTTTCCTCTCCAAAGTCGCCTTAAATGTCTTAAAGCTATTTTAAAAAGCAAAAGACTTTATTCCAACCTCACAAAGTTACCTGCCACTCTGGCACCGCCTAAGGGTTAAAGCTTTTCGATGTCTTCGCTTAATCCGCAAGCTTTCAACCATCTTGGGCTTTCTATGGGACATTTCCGGTTCGAGTCCCCGCTAAACGGAAATTCATTTCAAGTAAAATTTGTTTTTCTCAATTTTCCTCAAGTCAAAATACTTGGAATATTGTATTAAAGGCTTCGTTTCATGAGAAGAAGTTCCTTTACAACGAGTTTAAATAAAAGCTTCCACTTTAATTTAAATCCCACAAAATGAAGCGGAAGTGGGGAGCCATTTGCATTTTTCACAATTTATGGACGAGGCATAAACACTAATTATTGCGCTGCATTGTAATTAAAAGTAGAGGAATACACCCATGCATTGCGTTGGTTTGCTTAATGACTCGAAATGTTTATTCGTTTTTCGTTTTGGTAATTTAATACAATAATAATTACATTAATTAGCCTTTCTGTTTTCTTTTTTTTTATAATGACAAATATTGTACATTTTATTTTCATACATACATCGGGGTGTCTGTGTGTAGGTAATACATAATCGGATTTTTTTTTTAAACAACTATTTAAATAATTTAGCTTAATGCTACTTAATTGATTGCAGGTGCTTATTTAAGTTGCTTTTGCAACGTTTTTTCGTTTGCTTTTAATTTGATTTGGTGAGTTTTGGCTTTGAAAGAACTCTAAACAATGGAGTTGAAACCAAAATGGTGTTTTTCATAACATTTACATATGGTGCTTTATGGAGCGCACTTTGAAGTCACAATTAATTATAATACTGTACACGGCTCACGACCAGCATTCACACTCAATCAATTCAAACCCTTCTGCAGGGGGACTTGCAATCACAATTCATTAAGACGAAATCACAGAGCTAATAGCCAGGTTCCAGGGGCACATTCGCCTTAAAGGGAATTCAATAATGAAATAGTCCGAATGTTTCGTTGGAAAATGGCTTAAGTGGCCCTGTTCCACAAATACATTGTATGTACTTAGAAAATCAATATTTTCAGCTTGGAAAACACACACCTAATGGTTGTGTTACGTATTCATGGGGCGGGAATGTGTCCGTGGAACACGGCTAAAACTTAAATTACTCGAAATTAACTTAGAGCGGTTGCCACAGGGACTTGCCCGCCTCCCGCTCCCTGTCCTTGGCCTGCGCTCCCGGCAGGTGGACACGCGACACCTCGCTGAGTATACAGGTGCCGTCGCACTCCGTCTGGCTGCCAAACTCCTGCTCGCAAATACAGCTGGAGTTCTCCCTGCTGAGCAGGGCCACCTGGACGCCCGTCGTGCTGGCCAGCTCCTCGCTGGGCGGCGTCGTCGAAGGCAGCTCCATGAGTGCCATGTCGTCCTCGCACTCGATGACATTCGGATGCAGGGGCTTGAAGTTGTTGCGCCGCCAGGGCGGCATCGCAGTGCTTGAGTTGCCAGCGCCACCAACCGCCACACAGGAGCCTGGAGCTGCGAACGTTACCACACTCTGGTGGTGATGGAGATGTTGATGGCCATGGCCATTGTTGTTCTGGCCACTGGCACCGTTGTAAATCCCGCTTCCAGAGTTTCCATTTACGCGTGGCAAATGCAAACCCGTCTTAGCGCCGCTGCCGTTGATTCCACCTCCCCGGGCTGCGCCAAAGAGATTACTCCGTATTCGCATCGAGGAGTTGGCATAGGTCGACCTTATCGAGCTGGCACGTGTGTGCATCGAAAACGTCCTTTCGTGGGCATCCAGGCTGGTTTGAAACTTGCAGAAACAGGCAGCGAAGCGTTTATTAAATTCCCTTTTGAACTTTTCCTGTACACAAAGAGAATATATAGCATCAGTATTAGGTGTACTTAGGCATTCAGGATTTGAAGGGATTTAAAGAGTGTGGGGTCTCAGGAAAATATAAAATATATATTAAAAGACTTGTGCTATATTCGAAGAATAAACTATTTACTTGTTTTAAAATAAAATAGGGACAATAAACTATGCGAGGGCCGAAATAATACACTAAATAAAATAGGCAACAAAGGAGTTCTCTTAACTGCACAAAATATATTTAATAAAAGCTTCTTAAACCCTAAATAAATCCTAAAATAAACTGCGAATGTACCATTAAAATCAAACTTCTAGTCCTCTCTTTTAGGGCTAATAAAGAGAAGAGTCTATGGGAAAATGTTGAAGGAAATAAAATAGAAAAACAACCAAAACCTGGGGCTAAGACATCCCTCTTTGGCTAATGAACATGAGCCAGGAGGCTTTGCACCACCTCCGGTGCCAAATGCCATTTGTCTTCGCTGACAGTAAAATAGAATATTTGTTGACAAAAGTTTTCACGCACATCACAGCCAAAGGGAAAAGTTTACGAGCAGTCGCAGATCTATGCGCTCTCAATCTATCTTTTACAGACAATTTAAGTGTCAAAGCAAACAGCCGAGGGGTTTTTTCTCGCTTTTCTCGGTTTGCCACTCAGCCATTCCGAAGATTTTTGTGGGATTTCGCGGTATCCCAATTCCTGTGGCTCAGACAGTAGGTATGTTTGCTTATTGGCTACAGTGGAGCGCTGCTTTAATTAACTTTGACAAAGTATTCTTTTTTGGCTGTCAGCTATTTTCGGTGTTTGGCTAAAAGTAAATTGGAAATTGTTGCCAAGCCGAAATTTATTTTTAGAAAAAAGAAGAAGAGAGCCGCGGATGCTAATAAATCAGTAAAAGCGAAATCGAAAAAAATCAAAAGAGAAATCGATTCGTAGGAGTCGAAGCTATGAAATGAAGTGAAATGAATTTCCCCTGAATTGTGTGCGCCTCTATTAGCCTTTCTATCAACATTTTCTTTTCATTCAAATTTTATTTGATGTAAGGGAGCGGGAAAAACGATAAGGAAGTCACTATGTTTATTATTAGGACAAGAAAGTCAATCATTGTGATTGGAAGTTCAAATATTACCCAAAGGCTGAGTTTGATTATTAAGAAATTATGGTTTCAGGGACTTCAAAGGCAAGCAATATTATTTTGTGTGAAAGGATAATAATTTGTTATTTAATACATCAAATAAATCAGCATTATTTCAGCGAAATATTGAAGAAAGCCCTTTCCTCATGAGGGAAAACATATTACTTTTCTAAAGTATTTCAACCAAGTGCCAATAAATTTGTCTGCTAAATCCCATGACCCATGCCCATAAATGGCAACACGTCTATTTACACGCCTCAAAAACGAACAGAAAACTGCCTTAGTCCTTGAGTTTCGTCCCTCATCAATTGGCACTATTCCCAGACTAAATTTAGTTTCCTCTTTATGGACTCGTCGTGCAGCCTTTTAGTGGCGTCTCCCCTAAACGAGTCCCTGCGGACTCTTGTAACTTTGAAACAGAGGACACCAATCAAAAGCCCAGACTGGGCAAATGCAAATCCGAGACTCGGCAAACAACAAATCGGGACAATCATCGTCACCATTCAGGTCCACTTACGTTGTAGATGCCATAAATAAAGGGATTGTAGCAGCTATTGCTCATGGCCAGCCAGTCGCAGCAGAACCACACGATGCTGATGAAATGGTAGTCGTTGATTTCCGGAATCGTCACATACAGAATATTATAGAGCTGCAGGGGCAGCCAGCAGAGGCCGAAGATAATGACCACGATAATCAGCATTTTTATGACCTGCGGAGCGGGGGCGAGAGAGGAAATTAAACGGCGACCGGATTGCAGCCCCACCCCACTGCCATGCCCCAACTCACCTTCTTCTTGTTTTTCAGCAGCGTTATGTCCCGTGAATCCTGGGCATTACCCGGCGCCCGGGTGCCCCACAGCCGCACCGCCATCTGGATGTAGACAAAGCTGATGACACAGAAGGGAACCAGATACTGCACAAAGACCAGTGTGTATCTGAACGTTTGCAGTTGATCATCCGATAGGTTTTTGTTCATGCAGAACGGTCGCGTCACATTGTAGGTCTCATTGTTCTCTGCGTAATGCAAAATTCAAAGAACTCAGCTCCGTCGGCCATTCAATCTATGCAAATGGGGTAGACTTACCGCGGAACCTCTCGGTCAGCTCCTCCACCCGAAAGGCAATGGCAAAGGGCACGGCGAAGAGCAGGGCCAGCAGCCAGATTCCGCCAATTATGAACTTCGATATGAACTTGGTGGGACGTGCCCTGCATGTGTAAGCCGATTTTTAATGATTCCTATCGATTGCCGGCTGCAGGGACTTACCTAAGTGGATTAATGATGGCCCGGTGGCGATCGATGGCAATGGCGGTCAGCGTGAACACCGAGACATTGACACTCAGAGCCTGGACAAAGGGACAGAAGCTGCACATGAACCAAGGCAGATTCCAGCTCTGCAGCAGGGCAGCCTGGAACTGTAGAGAGAAAAATTCAAGATATTTTAATAAAAAGCAAACTTAGGCATTTGAGATTCCTGACTTTATTATTATAAACCCTTTCACTAACCAACTCAAGGATATTTTCATAATCTTATTATAATTTTAATGCTAAATTTTAAGCATATTTTCCCTCTCTGTAAAATCCAAAGGAGTGTACCCGTCGGTGCGATGTGCGATGATTAAATCAGCCTCAAATGTGAACCCATTCAAGTCACATGGGCAAACATCATTAATGTACACTGGACCGCAAACAACAGGAATCTGCTTCTGTTTCTGCGTGTCCTGTTTTGGCCCTGTCCCCACACTTCAAGCCCAAATAAATTGTTCAAATCTCCGTTCAGTTGTTGGGTTGTGATTTTCCCCATTAAGTGTATTTGGAGTGTATATACAGAACATGGTGGGGGCGTGTGTGTGCGTACGTGTGTGAGGTCGCTGCGGATATTTGAGGCACGCGCTTTCCCTTCTGAATGGACACCGCAAATTGCAATTTTCTCGCCAGCTTATTGATGACACTTCCATGATGGCTGTGACAGAGCCAAAGTTCTGTTGGATTGCTGGATTAATATAAATTAAGTGCGGCAAATGAAGGGTTCCCACAGACTGGAGGGTCAAGTTCAAAGTTCAAGATGCTTAAATGCGGATTTTTGCCAAAATGTTTAGTTAGAGATTAAGCATAAGGGATTAAACTCCTTCTAGTGCTTAAATTATATAAATTAAGGATAGTAATAAGCTAATTAATTGAAACTTTAAAGCTATAATTTTCACATCTTAAAGCATTTCAAGTTTACCTTTAATACCCCTTAATAAGATGTTAAATTCCTTTTTATGTTATTTCTAACAAAAACTTAAACCAAAGCAAGGAAACATTGTATTTTGTTATAATCTTATTTAAATTTTTCATTGATTATACATTTTTTCAGTTTACCTTTACTTTTATTCGTGTTATTACAGCAATAAAACTAGAAAATCAATGAATGCCAACGTTTATTATCCATTCAAATATAATTTCCCAGTAACACTTACAAATTTAATGTGATTTCAATTGCTGCCGCCAGAAAAGGAGAGCGGGCGCAAGAAAATTGTTCAGTTGGCTTTTAGCACTTTATTTTCGCCGGCTTATATGGAATACTAATCCCATTAACACATAAACCGAAAATCGCATTAAAATTTCAAGTAGGTAATATTCCATTGCCAAAACCACCACGTTGGGCACCGAAAAAGGAGAAGAGGGATTTTCTAATTCCAAACATGAGCGCTCCTCCAACGTCCGGAAATTAAATTGATGCTGGATTATAACGAAATTGATGGGTCTGTGCCCTGGCTCCGTGTACCTACCTGTGTTTTGGCGAAAATAAGTGAAAACTAATGCTAATGCCGATGCGGCTTGTGTGATTTATGCATACAAAGTGTCAATAGTGCCGCGTTCGAAAATCATTTAGTGCGAAATCCATTTAGCCGCTCCACACGGCGTATGCGCAATGTTTAATGGCGAATGTTATGATTGTGGGCCAAAGACACTAGTTTACAAATACTGTCATTCGTTTATAAGATGGAAATTGCAGATATAAACTATATGTTTTGTGGCGCGTTCGAAAATTTAATTTAATGCGAAATCCATTGAGCCGCTCAACGCTGCGTATACGCAATATTTAAGACACTATTTTACAAATACTGTCATTCGTTTATAAGATGGAAATTTCAGATATATGTATACTATTGGTTCTTGGTTAAACTTTATTTAAAGCAGCAATCGATATCCATTAAGTTGCTCAGCAGGGCTCATGGTTAATGTTTAATTGAGTTATTTTAGGGCACCGGGAAAGAAGCTTACTTACAGTTGCCGAAAAACTGTTACTTTTGAAAATATATTTTAAATAAAAGTAAATAATCTAACAACAAAATTGACTATAAATAAAAAAAGAGGCAACTTTCCCTAGAAATCTAAGAAATCCCACAAAACTTTCCATGTTGAGCAGTGCTCTCAATTATTCTATTAATTCTGTCACGACCACCACTCACCTGAAATGGTATGCAGAACAGGCCAATAATCACGTCAGCAAAGGCCAAATTGGCGATATACATATTGGTCACCGTGCGCATCTGTCTGGTGGTGGCCACCACCCAGATGACCAGCGTGTTGCCGATGACAGCCACAATGCTGATGCCGCCGTAAAAGATGGACAGCAGGGCCACAATCTCAGCAGGTGCAGCATACAATCGTTCTGCAAAAAAAAATGAATCCGTTGAACACAAGTTAAACTAAGAAAATGTAATGAAATAAAATTTCTGAATTTAAGAAATTTAGGACTTAAGAAGACCTTTTCAGAGCGATTAGTTACAGTGTCTAAATGTCCAGGATCAAAATTGTCGCCAACCTGACAGTGGCAGATTAATTCAAGTGTCAGTTGTCAGTCAGTGTTGGTGGCAGGTCTGGGGCCGGATTGTCATTCCCGCTGAGTGGTAAACGTCAAGGAAATTGAATTGGATTCATAATGTCAGCCAGAAATGTATACGTTTAATTTTAGAAAGACTCAACTGCGTTCTAGATAAATATTGATAGACCAGCCGGAGGCCCTACAAGTTTCATGGGTCACCTGTTACTCATCCCAAATTCATGCAATTCAAGTGACCAGACAGGGTCTTTAATCTACTCCACAAGGACCTCATGAATGATGCAGGATCAAAGAAACTAACGGCAAACTGTCAAAACGAAAACAAAACTTGACAATATTTTGATTGATGATACGCCAAGTCGTATCAATCCAGTCGACTATGCGACTTATCCCCTGAGGCTGAAAGGGATTAAAGCAGCGCTTACCGAATTCCTCTTCCTCCTTGGCTCCGGGCAAAAAGTCGATGCGCCTTTCCTCCTCGATTAGGTTCGTGGCCATGGCACTCAGTTTTGGTTTTTGATTCCTTTGGTTTGGTTCCCTAATGAGAATACAATATCCCCAAGATATTCGAATTTTTAGTTTTGGTTTGACCTTTGGTTTATTTACGAGCTGCAATGCATCCTCAGGTGCATTTTCGCTTCATTGCAATCTAAAAAACAAAAGAAAGATAAATGCCACACATTAATTTCAAGTTGTCAGAAAACACTGAGATGCCAATTTGCATTCTTTGATAGTTTTGTTTATTTGGTTTTTAATTTATAACTTTAATTAAAAATATGTGCCCGATTTGTTAGACATTTTTGTGACTGAAATATAGGTAAATTACAGAATATTTCATCAGTAAATGTCACTTTCTTAAGGAAATACCTACAGAAAAGGATGTTAAAATAAAAATAGGTAAATATAGCTTTCCTTAGTTCAGAACTTATTTTTTCCACAAACATAACCTTCCATTGGATTTAGTTTTTCCTTAATATATTCCGAAATTTGTTGTTCTTTCCCTTGTAGTTCTGGGAAATTGATGAAAAGTCAGCTGCCACATTTTCAGTGGTTGTTCTAAATCAAAAGTGCAGACAACACGTGAACGTGAACGTGAAACAAATGAAACGAACTAACAAGAACACGAGTCTCACAAGCAAAACAAACAATCTCCCCCAAGGAAGCTCACCTTTTCCAGTGGGTGGACATGAAAAATAGCTCAGGTGGAATCACCTGTCGGCTTTCGCATGTGAAACGTTTGTTTTGTATAATTGGAACAGCAGCACCCATTTTCTGCTCTTCCAGTTTACTGACCGTGGGCATTGGCCACCAAATGATGCCTGCTTTTCTATTTCTACTAACGAAAACAGTTTTCGGAAAACAATATTTTCCTGTTTTTAGTGGAAAGTGACACCAACGCTTGCTGACATTTAAGGTGGCTTCCAACAAAAATAGCAACTGGAAACTGAAAATAAATATTTCGGTTGGGTTAATTGGCCATTTATCGGATTGTTAACATTTGCCGCGACTTGTTAATTTCTATTCCATAGTGTAAACACAGCCGACTTGTTAATTTATTGGGCAGCTAAATGTTTATTTAATTGCCAAACGATTTGGGTGTTGATAAATGGTTAAGGCGGTTTATTTAATAAACCGTAAGAGAGCAAACTTTTATAGTTAATGTTTAATCCAAATAAACACTCAATAAATTTGTATTTTCTTAACCCTTTTAGCAACCCAAAAGTTTGAAAATGCTTAGGTAATTTATTTTATTTAGTTAGCTGCTCCTTAAAAAAAAGAAAACATTACTACTTGTACACTATTTCTTACTAAATTATAATTCAGGTTAATTATAAATTCCTTTCACAACTTTCAACCTTTTATCCACGAAATTTACACAACTAATATTAATATTTGCAGGGTTCGTCAAAGAGCAACAAAAGTATTCTCGTATACATTAAATTATAACTTTTAAGCTTGAAATCCAAGCAAAGGTAAAGTTTAATAAGACACACACAAAGTTGCCCTAACATCTGTTTAGCAATTTTGCACAGGCACTTTATGCCTTAAGTTTATTTTCCCAAACAATATTTCTGAACGAAACTACTAAAGTTTCCTGTCGCTCTTCCATGAAGGCACTCGTAAATTTGCCCAGCATATGTGTACGCATAATTTACAAGGTATTTTGGGTGGCACTCGATAAAAATGGGAGCTCAGAGCTAGCTTTTCCTTTGAATTAGCATCGCCCTCTAAGCCTCTTTAACCGTGAGCTCCGAAATCCTAAAATTAGACTCATGAAGCTGCAGATAATGCGCCAGCTTAGGTCCTAATACGATTTTCCGAGTGCAAACTAGCCGGGGCTTTTCGTTTCTAAAAGAAGTCCTCCAGTGAAGGACTTGTACAATATGTACAATGTGTGTTGCCACCGCCGCCGCAGCTCATTTAACTCATTTAGTTGGCGCTTCATCAGACTCTGGGGTTCAGCGCTGTCAAGGCCAAGCCTTAAAGTGGTTTTTTGTGTGGGTGCCACCGTCGCCCTATGCAAAAATTTGCTGGAAGCTGTTTTGAAAAAGCGTATACGATTTTTCAATGGCAACTCTCTGGGGGAAAATCGGGAAAACTGTCGGATCCGTTTATGCTTACAGCAAGTGCAATTAGTCTGGCGTAGCGAGACGCCGAGATTTTCTAATTAACGTCAAAGGAAAATCTCTTTTGTATTTTGGTGTTCCTCTGCCTCTCTTGTGGGCCTTGGAATTTGATGGTCAACTAATTGAGAGCCAACGATTTTCGGGCCATTAAACAGGCGTACATATCGTATATGTGGGTATGTATTCGGGCCAAAGGAGTGCGAAAAGAGTCTTTGAATATGCTTTAAGTTATTATTATTAAAATGGAAGCCATATATGAAGCCTTAAGGCTCAAGTCAAAATCAATCATATGTGTACTCAGTTTTAAAACCCCGCTTAGCCTTTGTTTTTCGTTCTAAAATGTTTTCTTTTTCACATCGAAACATTTGTAATCCTGCATTTAAAAGGCTTTTCTCTGCCTGTATATTTTGACCTGGAAAAACGCCAGTCGGCGTGAAAAGTGCTGCTGTAGATTTCCCATGAAGCACACTCAAAACCCACTTGAGAACAAAGCAACAGGGATTCATGTCGCCCAGGTCCTAACCATTAATTTGTGAAATTTACAGACATTTGACTTCACTCAAACGAGTGCACGAGGCCCGTCCGCCTGCCTGCTCCACGTGTGCGCGCGATTGGAGGGATTTGTTGTGAAAATTCGCGGGGCGGAGAGCTGGTGAGTTGAATAACAAATTTTTGAATAAGGAAAAAATGTGCTGTTCAAGCAGCGAATATTATTAAAAGTGTATCCTATTAGTGCGTCAGTGGGGCGCAGCACATCAAAGTGAAAATTCATATTGGATGGCAACGTGTATCGCAGTCGCAGCACCGAAAGTCAGTTGGCAACATTGTAATATGGAAATGTTGCTCCCACGGTCCTGCCCGCTCGAAAAAAAAAAATGGGAAACAGTATCCTGCGTTACGCATACGACACATAAGCCGAGCAACAAGAGCCACATTATGGCAAGGCTTATACCATCGCCCACCAAAGGCATCGCAGATAAAATGAAAAGAGAAATGAAAAGACAACATGTCCAATAAAGGCGCAACTGTAGGCTGCTTTTTTCTTTTGTTGATGTTGTGTCAGGTTCTAAGGGTATTAGGAATTTTCAATGAACTTTGCTCTGAAAAAAACTTTAAAAAGTTAAAAAGATCGAATAATAAATATTGCTATTCTAATGAATGTTTGGAGTATAAAATATGTATTTTAAATGCAAATATTAAGAAAGGTTTTACTGAGTAAAAATGGTTTATATTTTGTATTTTTAATCAAATATTTTGTATAATTTTAAATGAATTTATTTATAATACCGCAAACAGCTTTCTCTCTGATATCAACAATCATACAAATTGTATGCTTCCAAATGATTTATAAATATTCCTATTTATTCGAGAACTTTAGTCTGTTTTACTTCATTCCTTTATTATTATTATTTAGGAAAGGGTATAACGCGTTTCGGTGCTTGGGGTCCTTCCTGACCCCATTTTATTTGGACACATGGGTTAGGTAAAGGGACCTGCAAAAAGCCTTCGAGTTGAGCATGTAATTTTCGGGGGACATGTGTGTTTGGGGGGCTCTTTGTTTACAATGCCATCGGACTTTGGACTTAAGCCCGAACTTAGACGGAGTGTGTTTACGGCTCCGGGTTTGATTGGTCTTTTGGGCACACATTTTCGGTTGTCTAGTCTTGATTTTAATAAATAATCACTTGGTTGAGCGAGGATTGTAATTAAGATTGTTACTGCCCAAGTTTAATGTGCCAAAGATGGGAAAATAGAAGTTGAGGGCTTAATTAAGTGTCACAGAATGCTGACATAACCTCTGACACGACAAGGCCTTAAGTTCTTTTCATCTTTTTCCATTGTTATCTAAGAAAAGTTTACTTAGACCCCTCGCTGGAAACAATTATTATGATACCCAACTATTAGCAGACTTAAACTTGGCTTACTAAACTTTGCATTTGCACGACATTTTCTAATTAAACTTGCCCTCCTTTCACTCGATTGCAAATTGATGGCCACTTGGGAATTAACCACCGACGAAAGGACTTAAAATCAATTATAAATTCAAGCTAAAATGTTTGCCCGCCACAATAGCTGACCAAAAAGGATGGTCCTGCATTCAGTATTCCGTTCGAGTCCTGGCAGCACCATGAACTTGAGCCCAGCTCACTTAACCGCCTCTCCTTTCACTTGGCGGACTCTGCTTTCGGCCATCCTTCCCAGGAGTGTCCATCAAAGGGCCGTGTTAAGTGCCTGCCATTATGGTCGCCGCTCCTTTAACATTGTTTTGCCTTATATCCTGCCTATTTTGGACGCCCTTTTTTACGTCCGACCATTAACGAATGCCACCTAAAATAGCCGTCCCCAAAAAAGGAAAATATTTTAAAATGAATAACAAAATTATAGCTGACCACCGCCGAATGCCCATTGTCAACGTGAATGGCAATTAATTGCGAATTACACAAGCAGGGATGCTCTCTAAAAACATGCCCCCAGGAATCCTTCCTCCACGAGCACGTGGATCGTAAAAAACACAACCGAGGTGACACCCATTGAACGGGTCACGACCCCTGTGGGCATTTGCAATTTGCAGACAGAGCCTTTCAGAGCCAGTAAACCGTTTACTCATTAAAATCAAAAGCCTTGGCTCAAGTTGTGAGTTGTTAATTATAACTTTATGGCTTAATTTGTGGGTGAAATTGTTTGCAATCTTCTGTAATACTTCGAGTATAATTTAGAAGATTTATTTCAAATAAAAACTAAAGGGAAGTTAGTATTTCCAAACCCCACTTTAAAGTAATGATTTTTTAATATACGATTTTATAAATAAAATAAATGGTGTTCTGTACTAACACTAACAAAGCTTTAATTTAATTAAATTTCAAAAATAAATCAAACTTATAATATATATAATTAAAGCATTAATAAGAAGTTATCGTGCCTGAACCAAACTGTCAAAGTCACTTCATTAGCGTTCCTTCCAATTTCTTCCACATTTTATGAAATAATTTTGCCACCTGCACGCGATAATCTTTGAGGGAAACCATAATCCCATATTAAACCCAGCACAAAATAAGCAAATGCGAGTCCCAAAATAAGTGGAACGGTGAGCCAGACTTTTCGGCACACATTTTGTGGCATTAAATGTGTAATTGTAATAAATGTGAATGTTACCCGCAGGTGCTGTGTGCAACTCTCTTCCGGCACCCAACGAGTTTCCAATTAAATGAGTATTAATGTAGTTTCATTTAAGTTCACTTTCGCCCTGGGCCGCAATTAACGTTTCCCAGGGAAGGTCTAATTAAATGCGGGTCAATAAAGTCCTTTGGCAAGTGTTTCTGGGATTATTCGCGTAATATTTCGCTTTTCACAGGTTACCGCTTCCGAATCCGATTCACTCTTCGAGGATTTAACCAAGCATCCTTGCCGCCCGAGTTTCAGTTATCAACTGTTGGCAGCAGGTTCTTCTTCGGCCGGAACAACTGTTGAACCGTTGGCAGAACGCAGCCGAACACCAAGCACGAACTTCGGCCGATGGCCGGAAAATCAAAAGGAAAACTCAAGTCGGGGGGCACTTGGCACTCAAAACACAACAAGTTGCACTTCAAACCTGTTGGCCATCGAACAGGTTCAGCCAACCGACCCTTAAAGTTGCCAAAAAAGAAAGCATAAACTTCGAATATATAAAAGAAAGAGTAACTGTGCAAGTTGTATAAATTTATGATGCTCATTTTCATTCCATCAGCCAGTTTATGCTGATTAGGCTAAGTGAAAAATTAGCAAGAAAAGTAATAAGCAATTAAAGGGAGTTTGCTTTATATACAATATATATTTCCCCTCCGATATTAGCGAGGCTCTGGCTTTGGATTTTCCCACTTATCTCCCACATTTCCATGTCATCAGCTTTAACGCCTTACGACACCTCGACATCGCCCACCAGAAGCTCGCTAAATCCCAGTGGATGAACACATCCAGATTTGCCCACGTATCTGCTATACTATGTACACCTTTTGTGGCTTGCTCGCGTTTTCTGAATGGGAATTAAATTACACATCCACGCTGGGCAAATGGTGGAAGAATGCCAAAAATTTCTACCATTCTCTTACTTCTTTTACCTGCTGAACGTATGCAAATTTTGTGGAAAATGTGGCGGAAATTGAAAACAGATAAGCTGAAAAGTGCTCTTTCACACACAAAGCAAAGTAATTCCCATTGATTGATGTCGACAGCAGGAGAGCAGGAAAATAATGTCACGGAAATCTAAAATATTTTTGATTTGGCAATTAACTCCCCGACCCGGAAATTCTTTAGGTTTTGCCTAGATTTTGCGGAACGTCTGTTCGAAAATGTTACCTTAAATATTCAGTAAGCTCGAAGGAAAAATATGTGGCTCATACTTAGCTAAACTTTTCAACACGTGTGCCTTCCCTTTTCGGTTGAGATTCTGCATTATATATTTCTCAAGCAGATCACGTTTTTTCTCAACTCATTAAAATGTGAAACCCTTTAATAAAAAAGGACATGTTTTATTTAATTAAATTGGGTTCGAAGTTTGAGCTCCAGGAAAGAAATAATGAAATACAAGAAAGTCCTGACAAGAATGCTTATTATTTATACATTTTAAAAATCTCGTAAGCGGGCTTTTAACACCTAAATGTGAAATGAATTTTCAATCCAGTTTAACTTCTTCTTTAAATTATCATTAAATATGTAGTATTTGAGGTTTTCTTTGCTTTTAATTTTAATAATTTAATAAAAAAAAGGTAGAATTATAAATGGTAAAGAAAACGGTTTCACGCTAGAATATAAATTTCTGTTTACATAAATCAACAGGGAAATTCTAACCAGCTTTTAGCTTGTCAGAAGTTAGAAGTACTTTTTCGTGTATATAAAGCGTATAAATTGTATTTTATATGCCTTTTTAAGGCATAATAATTATTTTTAGAAGGGGTATATAAAACACCAGCATAATCTCAATTCAATTCAATTGAATTACGGAATACACTCAAAATCTGATTGCCTGTCTGGCCTGCCATCCTTTTTTGTGATCGGTTTTAGACATATCTGTCAGGTGCAAAGTGGCCATAACTGTTTCCGTTGAAGTGGGCTTATTAGATTGAAACATATTTGCGCCTATTCACAATTCGATTTCACTTCACGCCCACTCAGCAGGAGACTGCTAGGCGCACTCCAGACTGCCCACTCCCTCACATTTCAATTGAAACGGATTCCGAGAGTGCGGCAGGATAATTTGAAAATACACAAATATGCCAATCACATGCCCAGGGGAATATTCAATTAATTTTCCAAGACTTTCGGAAATATCTGGTCTGGGGCGGACATGCCATGCAAGATAAGCCTTGCATTTCTATCGAAGTTCTTAATTATTTGAAGACTTACATCCTGGAGGGGTTGAATTTGATAGCTTTTGAGTCGAAGTCCAAGATTTGCATATCGGGCACACATTACCTGCATCACTTGGCAATCGGCGAAGCAATTGAAGTGCATCTAATTTCGCCAGCTCACAGTTCAGGGCACTCTTGTGGAGCAGTCACCCGGAGAAGGGACTGCACTGGATGTACGCCGGACCTAAATCAAGTTAATCAGCACATTTAAATTGCACATAAATGGCACAAAAAGCAACGAAACCCCCATTGCACGCTTTTTATATATATCTCTCCTTTTTTGTTTGGAATAAAGCCAGAGAGAAGCGTCAGGACAGCGTCCCATATCTAATCGGACATTTCAAAGTGGCGGAGAGAAGAAACCCCGGGGCACAATCCCGGCGGCATATATGTCCATACGTCCAAAGTCCAGACAGGCAGAAAACAAATTTCGCCGTCCATTGTCAGGTTCTTGCGTTGGCTGAATAAACCGCCACAATATAAATATTCAAAGCAAACTAATTGCTGTCCAAATGCTATAAATATTAATGGAAACCACGCGAGGCGGGAACAACCATCATTGTCTAGACCTGATGGAAGGTTTTCTATTCAGAAAATCATGACGTTAATGACAATTGTTGAGGACATGTATCTTGGGTCCTAATTTGGGTCGCCATTAATATTGGACAATGCCCAGATAATAACAGATTGGTAATTAAGTAGTTAGATACTTAATTAATCAAGAAAATTGAATCACTTTAGTAGCGGGAATAAGATCGAGATATCGCAATAACAAAGTTATTTGCTTGAAAAACCTTTAATTTAATTTAGTCCTTTTTCTTCTTCCTGGAAACCCATCAACTCTGACCTTCTTAGGCCCATTTGAATTGAATCTATTATGCTGTCCATCAATGCCCTGGCAACTGACGTATTTATCATTATTAATATTTCACTCTAACTGGGAGTATATATTTATAATTCTGTTTTCGATTGGCTTACCTCAGTTTGCACACTCTTATCGGGCCAAGAAAGCGAAAAGACGTCACAAGACGGATTTAAGTAAAAGTTGACTTTAAATTAAGGGCAAGGCGATTTCCATGCCACTAAAAATAGAATAAATCTATGCAGAAAATACACGCGGAGGAATCAACTTCCACTGACAATGAAAGCATTTTATCCCCAGCACAAAAAATGTCAAAGATTTGCAAATAATTGCTATATTACAATCTGTAGACATTTTTAAGTGGAGGAGAAGTCTCCGCGTTGGAAGGCGATGGTGAATTTGCATTAGTCGCGACCTCTGCTCGACGGAAACTTTCCCTCGGAGGGATGAGAAGGACTCGAACCCCTTGCCGCCGCGGGAAAGCGGGAAAATAAAACGAAAAACAGCAAGCGAAAAATGGCATTTTTCCAATAAAAGTCAACAAGCGAGAGGAAACAAGTAGAAATATTTACGTGGCTGAGTGCGTGTTGGCACGAGCATACAGGAGACGGTGACAAACGGTAAACAGAAGCCTGTTGATAGATACAAAACACTTGAGCGAAAAATGTGGCAAATCAAATTCAGAAAAAGGAAATTTTGCAGGTTTATTCATGAGAAAGAAAAGGATTTTATCTTTACTTTCTTTCAAGATATTTATGGTGCTAAATAGAAATATTATACCTTTACATTGACTAACAATTAATTAAAATTAATCAACAATTACTACTTAACACATTAAGAAAATGTAGTAAAATATATTTCCTACCTAGAAAATACAAAACCAAGCATCCCCTTTAAGCATCGTTGAACAAAGTTTCTTATGTCTGTAAAAGCAAGGAGCTGCAAGTTTGTAAGTACCCTCAAGTTGTGGTCAATATTGGCACAACGTTTAACTGGTTACAACTTTTTGACTTCAAGTTGGGCGCTGCAAAATATTTTCCCTAAAATTTGACTAATTGATGTAGACAAGTTCAGTGGGTGGTCGGCCGAGCTCCTCATTGCTGCAGCCACTTGAAAGTTCCCAGCACTTTCGATTAAACCCGCCGCCCTTGAGAGTTCCTTAAACTCTCCACTAAGTCCCCTTCACACATCTCAAACTTTTTAATTACCCAGAGCATCTGCCACCCGTTCAGTGAACCTTGCAACACTCTCGACTCGCAGTCGATTCAATTCAATTCCCTCTGCACAAGTTGGGCTAATTTTTGAGCAGGCATTCGTCGTCGCTAATACAATTTGCCATTACAAATTCCAACTGTTCCTTGACCTTTTCTGCCAAACAATGGTTCGCCAGAAAGGAGAAAAGACAGAAAAGAATTTAAAGGTGGCACAACAAAGGCAGCCGAGATGAGCAATCCCCTCCCAGGGGTCCAATTAAACGCAGCAAACCTGACGGAGCATTGCAAGAGCATTATCAACTGATGAGCGGGTCTTCAAGGATTTTGAACCGACAATGTCCTTTTGGCTGAAAGCGAAGCAATAACAATATCGGTAATATCTGAACAATGCCGTGGAGAATGAGTGGGGCAATGAAGGAGATACCAAGAAAAGCTCATCAAAGGAAGTGGAATTGAAGAAGTGTATTTTTTTTCAAACTTTTTTCCTGCTATGCAAAGAGTACGATGCTTGTGGGAAAAAATGTGAGCGCTTAAGTCGCATTTTTAAATGAAACTCCGCTGGGTCACGCTCTTAAGTAGACTATAAAAGAATCCATTAAATAATACGTAAATTAAAGCAACGCTCCCGGTTGTTTCGTGACTTTCCGGGTCACTCAGCGCCATAATTAAAATATGAAATAAATAAACCATGTAAATAATGGGGGAAAGGGTGAATTCATTTCACTTTTATACGTACAGCACTCGGAGACCGACCTTAAAGCACCAAGGATACTGTAATTAATTTGGTTATGCGATATCCAGACAGGCCGCCTGGGATGGGAGGGGAAAACAGAAGCCAACCTGAGATAAATACATTTAATCAAACACTTTAGCCGCAACAGGGCCATCATGGTCATTATCGTTAGTAATTAGTGGTTTAGCAATTAAAATATAAATTCCAAAGGGCTTAAATGCCAAACAAACGGGCGAGCCGGAGTTTTTCGCTGGAAAAGGAGCTTAAAAAGTGGGCGATATACTTCTTCATTTTGTTAAGTTAAACAGGGAACAGCGGCGAACACAAACAGAACAGGAAAAGGCCATTTGTTCATTGTGTTCTCTCACCTCCACTTTTGATATTTCATGTTTGTTTGTCTTCTAAAAATGTACAGTGGGTCTCACCCTTTGACAGACAAATAAAATAATATGAAATGCAGAAGGTCATACTTTCTAATTATAACTCCTGTTTCGTCTTAATTTTGCTCTTTTCAGGATCTAGGCGCAGGATCTAGGTAGGAGGAGGGACACTCTTCCCGAAGGCTGTTATTCTGTTTATTATTTGCTTCTTGCCTTTGTCGCTGGCTAATTTCCCTGCCAAGGCCGGTCGTGTCGCACCTGGAAAAACACACCCACAACTCTAATTTGAATTCCCCGGCCCTGCACAGCTAGTAAAGTTACATCCGCAGAAGTCTTAAATAAACGGGTGGGAAATATGTCGGAAAATTTAAGAGAAAATATTAAAACGGAAGAGCTTTCCCGGCACCTGGACTCTAGGGGGAAAAGACTACCAGGAACTCGACAGACAGACAGCTTCAGAAGCTGACTCAACATTCTTGTTATCCGACATCTGAGATACTCAATGATGAGCTCGACCATTACGGGCAGAAAAAGGATTGTGTCTCAACTTCCCCTGGGTTACATTTTGTCAGCTTCTGGCATGGACTCAAAATAGCTGCTGAGAAATTGTATATTCAATTAAGATTTTCTCTTGCCCTTTGTTTGTAAATATTTTAGTCTCCCCCCCTGTGGTATCTGTAAAACTTAAATATTTATTCCACTTAATTTCGTTTCTCTTGGAACCACAACAGAAATTTCTTGCGTCGATTGAATTGAGGTTTTGCGATGCATTGCGAAGAGGAAAATGTTTGTCTAACGCCAGTAAACAAAATACTTTGCATTCCATGTATTGACTTTATTGTCCCTCGTGATGCCAATCTACTGGATGCTAAAAATTCATTGATAAATTTCAATAGAAGGCAAAAAAAAATGTACTAGTCGAGCGGGAGAGAACGTTTAAATTGCTCAATTTGTGGTTTTAATAGATTTTTTATTTGTTTATTGAGGCGAGAACCCGTATCGAATGAGTTATATATGTGCTATGCTATTTAATATGCCGAACGAGTGTGCATTTAATGCTCTTCATTGTAATGATAATTAGTTTTTAACCATTTTTTGAGCAACGAAAATCACCCATTTGATCATACAGAGAATTGATTTTCTCCACCAACTTACCCAGTTGAAATTAATTACTTTTCCGATGTCCGATGTCAGATGGATTTAAATGCGTTCGTTTTTCCGCCAGTTCTGGTAATAAATTAATTAATTCTCATTTGCTGAGGCCGCCACTGTCCGATGCAATTAGCTCTCTGGTTGGTTATTTCGCTATTGACTCCGCGGCCATAATCAGCAGCCGAGAGCAAACAGAAATTCTATCTGTATTTGTATACACTTTTAGATAAACACACACTTGGCATTGAATTTTATAACGTTTCGGATGTTTCACAAACTCCTCGGGGGCTTTGGCATTTCCATTAAAAACTTGTCTTGTATTGTTAGTCGGCTCGAATTATTTGCCTAATTTTTTGATACAGTTTCGATCGCGAGCCACAACCGCACGATAAAAGCTCACGGAGCCAACTGATGGCTGTAGGAGCTCGCAGCCCGTTAATTTTTGTTTTCTTTGCGTGCCGTGCCGGCTTCTATTGATTCCCCTACAGACACAAATTCGAATACAGACACAGATACAAAGGGAGGCGCGCGCACACACACACACACACCCGCACACCCAATTTTTTACACATTTTTTATACTGTATTTTTTTATCTCGAGGAATACGCATACGTCAGAGTGGGCGGCGGTTTTTGGTGGGTGAAACGGCCAAAAACTCAGGTGCAGCCCCGCAAAGAAATCCTAATCATTTTGCCAGTTATTCTGCGGGGCTGTTAATATAAATCAATAAAATCAAAAAAGTCCAATTCGAATTCGCCTGGGAGTCTGGGCGTGTCTCGACTCGGTTCACTTCTCTTTTTTCCATCGCCGTTGACTCGCATATTTGTTTACTGATTACCCACCTCAAAATAATAATAAAAACACAACAAATGTTATGGCCTCCCCCTCAGCTAAATTGATACAGATAAGTGAAAGTTTCGGGGCCTGTTGAATCGATAATTACCATTTAATATTGAAGTAAGTGGATTTCCAGGGGAGTTTCCCTCCCGCCCAGTGAATTTATCTCCGCCAGACAGAAACCTCCTGCCTTGTTGGCAGTTGTTGGGCCAAGTACTTGGCATTAAACGCTTAATTTGTTTTCCACGGGCACACAAAACAATTACACCTCTGGAAAATAATTGAATCTAATGAGTGGATTTACGAGATAATAATGTAATTAGGAATCTAGTTATTGTAGACACATTGTAGTGTGTTTGAAGACTGAGATTTGTTTTGTATTTAAATCTTATATATTATTTTAATGTTTGACTTTATATGTGTGACTCACCATTTTCTATTCCATCTTTCTTATCTTCATATCATTTATTACTTTATTTACTCTAGAAAACACCCTAATTGCTGGAATCCTGTCAAATGTGGCACTCAAATATATTTTAAAATGAATTACAAGCATTATAAAGCCCATTTACTATATGTTTTTCTTTGGTTTTGTAAACAATACATTAGATTAGATTTTGATTAGATTAACAGACAGTTCATAATGCAAGAAATATTGTCTTTTGAAAGTCATAATCAGTTGAGGTAATACCTCTATCTACCAATGACTGCAATAAAAACCTACAAGATTTCTGCCCAAGACAAAAGGCTGCCAATGTTTTGCTCATTGTCGGAAAAGCACAACGTGCTCCCAAAGCCGACAAATTCAATTTAAGAACAAAAACTCATCGTGGCAGACACATGGAAGACAATGTCCATCATTGGCCCCAGCTTTGGGGTCCTAAACGAGCAGTGATTGTGGCACAGATACACAGATACACAGACGGGCCCCAAGCAAATGAGGTTTGTCAGCCTCAGACGACATGAGGCGGGATTGAGACAAGAAACCAAAGACCTGTCGTTGTCAGAGGTTAAATGCCAGATAAATGGTCAGATAAAAGAAACTCTAAGCTTTAATATTCTATGACCAATAGAATTACTTAAATATAAAAAGGTAAACATAGATTTTAAATTGAAAGAATGACAAATTTCCATATGCATTTGCCAGTGCACATTTCCAGTTCAGTTGTAATCAATTTAATTGGCTTTCAAATCGAGTAGAAATCCGAGACAAGTTCTGTCTAAAACTTCGCCTTCAATCACTTTGTTTGCTTGGCAGTTGGCCCAGCCAGCCAATTATCGCAAATAAAATCGCTGGAAAGTGTGTAATTTAGCAGAAGACCTTACATCCCGCCACACATACTTAAGATTGTTATTCGAACAGATTTCGAGTCGCTGGCATCATGGCGTCCATTAGTGCCCGGGTGCGAATTGAATTAAATACGAACTAATTTAACTAAATTCGCATTATCATTATCATCATCGGGACTAGAAAACTTCGCTGGCAGCCGCGACACAGGTCTTGCTCCGCCGCAACTCTGTTAATTGTTTTAATTAATTTAATTATTACCTTTGCGTATTTGGTGTCTCCTCACTTTACCGTGCATGGAATTTGCGAATTGCCATCGAAGGCGATTCGAACTGAACTTAAATAAGTTTGAATAACTTGCCCCGAGAACATTTTCACTTGCCATCACCATGAAACCCAATATAAATCGGTATATAATGCATTTTATTCGTTTGAACAGACTCTTTATGTATGTATACAGGGAATTGATTGATTTACCTGTCTGGCATTGGCTTTGCTCTTTGATTATTTGACTGGTGAAGTGTGTTTTTTATGGCCTCCTCTTCTGCCGAAATCGAGTGCATGAAAATGGCCCAATCGAGGTTTATCCATCTCGCAGTCGCTTTAAATCAGCCCCAAATCGATTTCTCGTTACGAGTACTTTTTTACGCATATAATTAAATGCATTTATGCATAAATTCCGCTCCGCTGCGAATGGCGAATGTTAACAAGCGATTTGTTTTGATTTATCTGTAATAAATTACACGGCCTAAACCGATGCCCATCCCCCCTTATCCTCGCTTACGCCGCATTTATCGCCCCTGGCCCCGGCCCCTCTCCCGCTGTCTATTCCTCTTGTTTTCTGTTAATGGAAAACACAAACAAAACAAATCGGGGCGCGATATGATAATGATTTTGAATCATTTATAGTCTGGCTTCCTTCCGACGGCACGTGCTAAGGTTATCATTAGCCGGGGACTGCAGCAGTGTCTGTGTTTTGCAGCTACAATTTATGGTTAGCCCGGTTTTTCGCCCCAATAATCAGTCACCCAAATTGGCTTTCCCTGTTTTCCAGTGTGCCGCCGTGTCAGTGCCGTGTTTCGGGTTTTCTGATCTTTGGACCTGAGCTCCCCTTGTGCACCATAATATCTGAAGCACGTGGCGCCGGTCCGGGTGCTAATTAGTTAAGCATGCCATATAATGAACTTGCTTTAGGCTTTAAGCCAGCAGCGAAGACAACACGGTCTATATAAAATTAGCCGAAAAACCACGATCTAAACAAAAAAAACCGACGAAAGCGAGTTTTCGGTTTACTATATATAATTTGGAGCAGAAAAAAAGCATCTAATTGTTGATTAGCATCGGGTGTGTGGATATGGCGATATGAAAGTGTCCATTTTGTTGGTGCAGCTGACCGAAAGATATCTAAAATTATTTAATATTTTCATTGTAAATCTATATAATTTTTTTTTAGAATATGTATAATGTGGTATACATATTGTGTATTGTATTTTTGATGCTCCAAAGCCTGGTAGGGTTTTCAAAGCACTTTATCTTGTGCCCAAAAATATACAAATAACATGTTTTAGGCATTCCCGTATACATAAATTATTAATTAATAATTAATTAATTATTATACATTAATATCATTATTTAACCATTAATAATGAGGCTTATTAGAGTCTATAAGTTGAAATATTCTGGATTTATCATCAACAGTTGAGTCGATTATAATTATCTGTGTGTTTGAGATCTCAGGGACTACACAATTAAAAGCTTAAATTTGGTTAGAAAATTCTTTAAAATGTAACGCGTATTACAAAAAATTCTTTTAAAACTGCAACCATGATTTCTATTCAGTAAATTTAACAAATATATAATTTATAGCCTTAAGTCGAGGAAAATCGCCTGCAGTCTCCCTACTGCTTTCATCTTAACTCAATAAGCTTAAGTTAAATTATTACCAGTGTCCTGCCCTTCGTCCTTTTCCCTCAAAAAGCTTTTAATAAAAGAAGATTTAAGGCTTTTTCCATTTCTGACAGACTACCAAGGTTGTTGAATAATTCTGTTACACAAATTGATTCAAAACCCTTTCAGCACTGCAGATGTGAAACAGAAGCTAACGCATGGGACTATAATAAATTTAAGAGGCGACCTTTGACCCTCTTTCTGGGCCAGAAAAAGTTCGTTTAAAACGAAGCCGGCCAACTGCTGTCTATTAGTTACTGAAAATGTCAAATTTTGGCAATTCAATTTGCAACCTGCCAGTGTTTTTGATAGGCATGAAAATGGGTTTATTGTGGCCTCTTAAATTTCCATTTCCGCTTTAAGCAGCCGATAAAAATCAGTGGCCAAGAGTTCGTCATAGCTGACGGAATATCTTTTTTTGGCTAAGAAGGAAACTTGGTCCTTCGGCAATTTCGTCGACGAGGTTTTCCGCCACCTTCGCACGCTATTTGAGCTCCACGGAAAGTTTGTCCCTGCAATTACCACACTTGGTCTCAGTTTCTGTTTGTAGCCGCCGCAGCAGCTGTGGCAAATTATGAACTGCCATGAACAACTTGCGCCATTTTCCCGAGGCCATGAAAGGGAAAGTCCCTTTTTCCCTGAGTGATAAGAACGTGATGAAAAGCAGAAGCAGCTTTCGGGGACAAGTATTTCCAGCAGTCTGGCTTGATTAAATTTTTAAAATATATAATACAACTTGTGTAACGGCTCGACCCCTTTCATTTGTTTTTCTTGGGAAAGTTTCGCCTGGTTTTTCGTTAGTTCTTTCGTCACTCCGCCCTTTTGCTTTGAGTCTCGCGATTGCGTCGATTGCCGGCGTAGGAAAAGTCCACAGAAATTGCAATTTTATGTTCTTATTTATTAAATTCTGCTTCCCAGTTCCGCCTTTTCCCTTGGCCTTTCCTTCGGCCTCGGAATATATGCCAAGCAAATATTTGCCCAGAATAAACTGAAGCGGCGGTGCTCATTTATCCAATATCCCCAGCAATTATATGCAATAATTTTTGCATTATTTGTGACTGTCGTGTTGTTATTTGTCGCTTTGCTGCTGCTGGTCGCGTTAATTAAAATGTTGTTAACATTAGGTTTCAGCGGCTGATGCCGGCATTTAATCCGGGCCGCCCGGCAAATAAATATTCCCATATCCCCCTTGGGCAGATATATTTCTGTTTTATCGGTTTTCTTTATTTTTATTTATTGTAGTTCGCGCGGCTTAATTATTTCTATTTGCCGTTGCTGTGCAGCACAACACACAGCGCCGCAATAATAAACAGCGAGGAATAAATGAAGACGAAAACAAAATAAGTCTACAATTCTCTCAATAGCATTTGATCATAATTTGTGTTCTTTAATGACCGGAGAATTCCCTGCATGGTACGTAGTCTAAACAATTTGTAGATAAATTCCATATGAAATGCCTGGTATTTACCCATCAAGTTATGTATCTGTATCTTGTATCTCTGCTCGAATTGTGTTGGGTTTTTATGGCTGCACGGAAGGAAGCCGCGCATTCAATGGAACCAGCCAGCAGAGACAAATGAATGAGTAAATAGATTAAAAAGTCACAGATTTTATGAATGGAAAAATTTTGCCAATATCTACAATTCGTATTTGAGAATTTTTGTCGTGTGTGCGCTGTGTGCCTGTTCAAAGGGAAACATTTTTAATTGTTTTTTTGCCATTTAAATGTAGGAATTCCATTTGTTGATGGCTCTTTTTATGATTTTGATGATTCGCAAAAAATGGCAGGGGCTTATACTTTGAAATTCAACATCTTTTGGCTTCTGGAAAGTGGTACAAATATTTTTACTCAGCGTTCGTTAGTTTCGTTGTTGGCCTGAGGTGTGTTGTGTGTTCGTTAAAAAGTTACCCATTAAATTTCCAGCAAGATGCTTTGGCCTTTGAACTAGAAAAATAAATACCCATATATTTTTCTTACCATCCGGTGCAGGTTTATAGCTTCAGCTTTCTTTAGTATTATTGCTTCAAGCCCTTTTAAGAGCAAATGCTTTCCCCGCACATTTTTCGCTAACTGAAAAATATTTCCAAAGTCTTTAAGTGTCCAGTTGGCCTTAAAGTTATTGCAAATATTTTTCTTTGCCTTAAGTGCTTCATGTTTGGATATTTTCCTTACCAAAGGTATGCATCAAGAGTGACCTGAAGTCTTGGGACCAAAGAATAACCATACTTGTGTTATTTTTTTCAATTTTTAATATTCTTCAGTATGTGCTTGCTCTTAATTAAGTTTCTTATGGCCTCACATAAATTTGTTGGCGAAATACTGCTGTATTTAACAAGGGAAATCTATTAGCTTATCACAAATTGCTCGCAACAGAGGGAGGGACACCCTTGTGCCCTGGGAAAATTCCGATGAAAACTGTGCTCTGCTGCATTTACGAGCTTGCAGCATGGAGCAGCAGCATCATAGGGGGGGAATGTGAAAACATAAACATGACTTTGCTTAAAATTTAAGACCAAGACTTTGACTCCGGGCTTGAAGCTTGAACAGAACCGTGGAGCGCCGAATATTCCAAGTTGAAGGTTATGGCCGTGCCTCTCGGGATGATGTGCTTCCTAATAAATGGCTTATATAAGTTTTACGATCTTCTTTTGTTTGTTGGTTCTGTGGATTTCGATGCGTGCTGGAGCGTGGCACTTGGTTAAGTTCTTGTCTTGTCTTCCCACATGACTGTGTTAGCCGAAAGTGGTGCGCACTGCAAATGGAAATGGAGACAGAGAGGGGAGCGTGTGAATCCACAAGTCGGCAAGAAGTTGGCAACGCGAGGCGCCACCAACAGATTCGTAGCCAACTTTTCGGCCGAAACAGCAAAAGTGCAATTAATTTTGCCAAACCATCAGACGGCAGCCAAGCAACTCACTCAGCGGAGAGCCCATGAATATGAACGAATGACAAATGGACAAATTTGAGGGTGCAATTGGGCGTGTCCGCAGGTAATTTGAACGTAACCTAGAGGCAAATTAATTAAGCGTCAGCTTACACATTAAATTAGTAGCATTTGAGGCACACACTTTGGTTTTATTCTTGTTAGTGGTTAGAGGGGGGGAGGGCGAGAAGCAGTAACAAAAAGCATTAACAACACACAGAAGCGCTCACAAGGTCGGAGTTATAGGTTAGTTATAGCCGCGGTACGAGCTCGAGCCGTAGGAACGATCCCTGGAGAGCGGCAGGCCGTATCGATCGGTGTCGTCGTAGTAGCCAAAGCCTCGATTCCTCTGGCCCTGATAGTCCCGCTGCCAATAACCCGAATACTGCCTAAAGCCGCCATTACCTCCATAGCCGCCGTAGCCTCCGTAGCCCCCATAGCCGCCTCCCTGGCTGCCCAGGATATTCGTGGTGGGATAGTAGCCGCTGCTGGGATAGTAGCCCTGACTCGGGTAGTAGTTCGTTGATCCATAGCCCTGGCTGGGATAGAAGCTCGAGGAACCATAACCGGAGCCGGGATAATAGTTGGAGTTTCCATAGTAATTTGTATTGGGATAGCCAGGATAGTAGCCGTTTGAGGGACGATTGTAGTTGTAGCCATAGCTGGGATATCCAGTGCCGGTTCCAAACAGATTGAGCACTAATTGAAATGGGATACAGAATCATTTATACAAATTAGATTATAGGTATTTAATCGGTTTATGAAAGGGAAAATATTGTAAATATTATATTCAATTAATATTATTAGAAAAAGCTCTTTAAATTCTATTCATAAATGTATTCGAATTATAAGAAATCGAATGACACTCAAACCTCCGAATGTATTACGATTTCCTCTAATATACATGTAGTTAAGTACTTTTTTAATTAAGAAAGTATTCCTTGATATTTAAACCCTGACTTGTTGGCAAGTTAAATATATATAAACAATGTTTCCCTACTTCCTAATCCCAGTCCCAGTCCCACTCCCCTGTACTCACATTTGGCTGAAGTCTCGGCGGTGGCCAAATCACCTGTCGTTGTCCTGGTCGCCGTTGCCTTCGCCTGATTCTCCGGCAGCACGGCACTCCAAGCTCCGGTCACCGCCAGCTGGAATACGATTTTAAGGGTCCTCGTTTTCGGGTATCACGACAAATTGGATATTGCTCTGAGCACTCACCATTAGCATAAATAGCTTCATGAACATGGTGCTGCTGCCTTTACTATTTTAAAAAAGGAAACAATCAGAACAAGACACTGAAAACTTTTCAGAAGACGACTGACAGGGAGCTTTGGAAACCAAGACAACTGCCTGGCACGGTTGTTGGACGTTAAATAATTCTGCTTCTCAGACGAGAGGCCAATTTATATTTTTCATTTTCCGGCTGAGTTGCTACGCTCAACTTGAAGTCGCTGTCGCCGTCGAAACAAACCAAACAAAATAAGAAACAAAAGCAAAAACAAAACAAAACAAAGCCTCCCACTCTCGCACTTGTCGCACTTTAGTATCTCACCTGGCGAGTCGAGCGCGGCTTTATTACTCATACGCCCGGTGGGCGGTGGGCACAGCGAAACTCCGGCTCCACAGGTGGGAATCCAGCCCTAAAGAGTTCTACGAGAGAACTATGAGACCTCTGGCTGCCAGCGATTATGCATTATTATTAATAATGCGAGTAATATTCTCAATTTCGCCAGGCAGGTGACAAAATAAATGCCCCAGCTTGCCGGTGCGTGAGCTGAGTTTAATTTTAGCTATTTGCCTTCGCCGAAACTTTGGCAAACACAAATAGCAAAACCGAAACCAAAAGAAATACAAATGCAACAAAGGTAGAAAAAACACCGCCCCGTGGAACCATTTAATATTTACCCCAAGTTCACAGATCGCCTTTCTTTCAAGTTTCACCGCCGGACCGCCATGAATGAGGGAGTACTGGGTCGTGCTTGCTTAGTACATCTTTAATTCCAATTATCCACAGAAAGTTTGCTGTCCAAATATTTGCGTTATTTGACTCTTTGTTGCCTTTTGTTAACTTCGTTCTCTTGCATAATCCCAGGTAATCGCGTTGCGTACAGAACGAAAAATATATACATATTTCGTAACCTCTCAAAGACCTTGAGCGGTTGTAAATTCATTCATGGAACTCCAGTTCGCGACGGTGAGTAGAAAGATTTGGAAATTATCTGAAAGCATATTTGTCTTCGCCCGAATTTCGACCTCCACCTATAAGCCCTAAAAAAGCTGAGAAAGAAAAAGATACAATGTGTGAAAAGTGTCGGGTATTTGGCGGCCTATGCGGGTATATTGCAACTCTTCAGTTATTGACTTGACAAAGTTGCAAACTGTAGCCAAAAAACTGGGTTAGGCTCCCAAGGTGCAAGGGTTACAGGCCTCAATGGCTTCATCTTTGCTGGAATTTTATGTAAATTGAAACAAACTAGTAAAAACAGCAGCAATAATCATCTTTGTGGAAGATATAATAACGATATTCTGGACTGACTTTCATTATTATCCCAAAACTGTAATTAAATTGCTTAAATTAGCCCCTGGGCAAAATCAAATAGACAGGTGTTCTTGTTGGCTTTAATTTAACCACATTTTTGCACGGAAATGTATGCCTAAATAATTCAATAAATGTCAATAAAAATAACTGCTCTGTTACACCTTAGCTCCGGGCGAAAATTTGCCAAGCCTTCTAACATTAAAGGTATTTTGGTTGGCATGAATTCCATTATGTACTCACCTTCCTCGAAGAATAACATTTAAGCAAAACAGCAGAATAACAAAAAATAAACAAAAGTCTCCATTTCACTTTGGCTTCGCTCCCTCGTTTTGTTCGTCTATTGATTTCTAGGGAGCCAAAGACCCAAGCTTCTGTTTTCCCCCATTGAATATCACTCCAAATAGGAAAAGCCACGAGGAGCCGAGCTGATTTTAGGGAGTGGGAAGTTTCGTTGGGAGATATTTCATGTCGACGCAAACCATTTTACGCAGAATGAACAACAGATGAAGCTGGAAAAAAGGAAGTCGACGCCAACGAACACTGGAGAGTATAGTATATCCCTGGATTATATTTAATGAACCCCATCTGCCTGTCAATCTTTCATAACTAAACTAAAGACTAAAAACTAAGCTAACTTTATTATTAATTTCCAATTAAACGTGAGTCTTATATACCCTTACTGTCCATTAGTGCTCGTCAGGCGTCAACGACTGCGGTATACACAAGTCATTATTAACATCATTTTCTCTTATGTTTTTATAAAGATTTAATTTCCAAATTGGATCCTTGGAATGCAAAACACCATGTTTGCGTGTGCCGAGGTTATATTTTGTGGGCACCAAGAGTTGGAGATGGGGAAGTAAATAGCTTTTCATGAGACGAAGGGGCATTCGTGTTCACAGATTTTAACTAGGCCGCAGTACAAGTATTTCTTAAAGATTTTAAAATGGGGAGCAAGTTATAAATATAACTATGAGCAGCTGTTATACCTTGATGCTATTTAAAATTTTTTGAGTTACGTTAACTACATTTTCAGGTAACACCTTTGAATGCAAGCCGCTTGTTTTGTACCTGTAGTATAGTTTTAGGCATATCTGAAGCATGGCTTTAAGTAAAGTACGACACAAAATGTAATTTGCGGAGCCACTGGCAAGGCTTTATTTAATTTCCAAACCAATTCTGTCAAAAATTCGGAATAAACTAGCTTTACTTAATTTACCTTGAATTTACTTCAAATTAAAACTATCTAAGACAAAATACTATTAATAATATTTTGAATATATTTTCTAATTTATCTTAAATACATTTATAAATATACTTATTCTCTCCCGTCTTCGTCTTTTATGTACATTGATCTTTTAGTATATTGTACTATTTATATTTAATGTACACAATTACAGCTTATAGGACTCATTCTGCCCTCGATTTTCTCTACTTCAGCTTTTCAGTTAGCTCTCCGACACCCAAAACTATGACTCTTGAAAGAAGTAACCGTCGATGAAGAAAATCTCAGGCAGGTCAACGATTTGGAAAGAAGGATAACTAAGTTTTCTCTACAGCTGCCCAGCTAGCGTAGTTGTATTATATACAAAATTATGGTCATACCCATATAGCCGGGTATTAAAATACAAAAACACAGAAGGTTTCAAGTTTCTATTAATTTGATTTTATTAACTTACTAAAATCGTAAAAGATGACCGTCCAAGTAATGGGAAATACAGACCACACTTCTGCATGAATGTATTCATGTATTACAGACCAAGAAAACAAATATCATTTTTTTCTTAATTTTTATTTAATTTCAATATTTCTCTCTTGACATAACAATTCAATATTCCGTCTCAATCATTAGAGTAGACATTAAATAAACTAAGAACTAAGGTCGATACAAAATCATAAAGAAATAAAACTGAACGAAATCATAAAAAATAAAAAGCATACACAAATGCATAATAAACAACATGTCACAAACAATTTTCTCTTTTGCCAATTCTCAGTGCTCTCGTTTTGGATTACATATAGAATTTAGAGGAATTATACAGAGAGAGCGCCGATATATACTCGTCGTGGACAGGCGGTCTGGAGTGCATTTAGAAAATCGTCGAAATTCAAATAACACGAGAAGCGCACACATAACCCGGGCTCTCCGTCGATTTGCCCATCTTAAATGCTGGTTGGCCCTGCCTGGCAGACACTAAAAACACTTAGACTAGGTTTAGTTTTGTTTTTTTTGGGAGGTAGGATCGAGGTTGGGATGGGATAAAGCGGGATCTGGGAAGGTTGCTGGTTGCTTGGGTGTGGTTTTTCGTAGTCCTTGTCTTAGTTCGTCTCGCTAGTCGCCTTGATTTCTGGCTTTGGGTCTGCCAGTACCTTGATCTCCTCGGGCTCAACCTGTGCCTTCACCTCCTCGGAGGGGGCTGCCACGGGTTCAACCTGCACCTTCACCTCCTCGGAGGCCGCGGGCTTGGGCTCAACCTGTGCCTTAACCTCTTCGGAGGCTGCGGCCACGGGTTCAACCTTCACCTTGGACTGCTCCTCGGGGGCGGAGACCTTCACTTCCTCAGAGGCGGCTGCCACAGGTTCAACCTTCACCTTCGACTCCTCGGAGGCAGAGACCTTCACTTCCTCGGAGGCAGAGACCTTCACCTCCTCAGAGGCTGCTGCCACGGGCTCAACCTTGACTTCTTCCACCTTCTCAGATGCCGCGGGTTCGGCGGCGGCCTTGACCTCCTCGGGTGCCTCGCTGGCCTCGCGCTTCTTGTGCAACCTACCCGGCAGATTCTGGGTGCAGGAGCAGGGGCACATGCACTGATCCTTCGGCGCCGAACCCGTGAGCACGGAGTGCAGGCTGAAGGACGCGGGCTGGACGCCCAGCGGGAAGGGATCGATGTTCGAGTGTTGGTAGACGGAGTTCTCCTCGCAGCTGGAATAGTACTCCTGCGGCAGGATCACCACGGGCATCAGGGCAATGACAGCGCCCTTGGGGATCTTGTCCGGCGGATAAAAGGCCGGCTGTCCGGGTGCCTGGGGTATCACCGGCAGTTGGGTTAGTGACATGGCGTTTATTATGCTGCCGAAGTTCGCTTGTCCGTTGAAGCCGGAGAATTGTTTGTTAAAGTCAACAGAGGCGGGATTGGGATAGGAGTTCGTGTTGGTTGTGGTGCTAGTGATGGTGTTGGAGGTAAGGGTGTTTCTTGATGAGTGCGTCTTATCGGCGTTACACACACAGGACTGGTCGCTGATCGACGGCACATGCAATGGTGGAGAGGGACGAGGCGTTACTTTCTGTTCGACGTAGGCTTGTGGTCTATAAGTCGGGGGGTTGGTCGGTGTCTTGGTCACAATGTAGCCAGGCACCTGAGGCACCTGTGGCACCTGTGGCACCTGGGGCACCTGGGGCACCTGGGGCACCTGTGGCGTGTGGTACTGAATCTGAGGCGGTGCGGTGTTCACCTTCTCAAAGGGTCTGGGGGTCGAGGGCGTGTATTGGATCGGGATCGAAATCGGAGTCGGAGTCGGGGTCTTGGTCACGTATTTGGGCGTCGGCGGTGGCGGTGGTAGGTACGTATGGTTTTCAATATTACCCGTTGTCACTGGCGGTGGCGTAACGCTCTTAACTGGCGTATCCTTCTTAATAGTGATAGCCGGGACCTTTGGCTGTACGACCGTCGTCGTGGTTATTTTGTGGGATGGCGGAACGGAAGCGGGAACGGGAACGGGAACATAGGGTTTTGGAGTTTGGGAAGGGAAAGAAGGTGGAATATAGGTTAGTGGTGGCTTTGTCGTTACGGGCACCTGCTTATGCACATAATCATTGTTGTGTTCGTAATTCGGCTTAAAAACTGGCTTGGTGGGTGGCTCAATGGCAATGACTTGTGAGTGGGATGCTGGTGGTTTCGAGATTTTACCCGGTTGGTCAGGTGGCAGATAGCCGGGCGTCTCCTTGTCCGAGTACCGGGGATCGTTGGGCGGTCCCGGAGGTCCTGGACGAGTTGGGCCCGGTGGTCCTGGTGGGCCGGGACGAGTGGGGCCAGGAGGTCCTGGTGGGCCGGGACGAGTTGGGCCGGGAGGTCCGGGTGGTCCGTATGGGCCGGGACGAGTGGGTCCAGGTGGTCCGGGTGGGCCGGGAGGTCCGAAGGGTCCTGCGATTTTAATAAAATCAAATTTGATACTGATACTGATTTCTTCTCCCGATTTTTATGGTATACTCACCCTTGGGTCCGGGCCTAGTGGGTCCCTTGGGTCCGGGAGGTCCTGCATGATCGGATTTCGGGTTGTAAAACCTTGCAATGTGGAACCTAAATAACCTTGGAAGGTCTCAGTAACTTACCTGGTGGGCCGGGTGGGCCGGGAGGTCCTGGGGGTCCGTTGGGTCCCTTGGGGCCTGAAAATATAATGAAAAATATTATAAATCAGTAAATTTCTTGTGTGGATTTAATGGATTCATGAATTTTATTAAAGTTTCTTTGGCTGTAACTTACCGCCAGGTCCCTTGGGACCGCCTGGGCCGCCTGGGCCTACGCCGCCGCCGTCTCCCTTGCCGCCCTCGCCGCCGAATCCGCCCTCGGGTCCAACAACGTGGACATATGGGGGTGCCGGTGGACCAGTGGGGCCTTCAACGTGCACATATTTGCCGGAATCATCGTGATAATATTTGCCATCGTTAATACCTGCAATCGAAGGCGGGACAATCATGAGTATACCGCATATGTACCATAAAAAATCCCTTAAGCAAGGATCTCCGAAGGATAACTCACCTCTATAGCGTCCATCGTTACCGTGGTCAGTATATTTACCGTTATCTAGATAGAGATTTGAAGATCATAGAAATATATTTCGATTAGTAACGTTGCATTAATATCGGGACATTCCACATGCTTCGCAATTTAACTAGATACTTTCTACAATCTAACTACAAACTGCGTTTGTTTTTTTAATTACTTTTAATTGCTACAATGGTGTTTTTTTATTATCGTCTAAAACTGGTCTACGTAACTAATTAATCGTACATTCGGAATACGTTTACATGCTAAACGGTCGAGGCCGACACCAGGACAAAAATCATAACAACGAAGCAAACTAGTTGGATGGACAAGTGTTAGTATCAAACTATGGATCTGGGGGTTACGGGGATCAGGAGGAATACATACACCGAGTACCGGACACAAATCATAAATCACAGATAATAATTGTTAGTGGCAGTTATAGAGTTGGTTAGTAGTCATTGCTCAAGCGGTTTTTTACATTCTCATGTGCGGTGTAATTATTTGTACAATAAATGCAGTGTGTGGGGGTGTAGGGTGTACTTGTGGGGTGTGTGTTTGTCGTGGGATCGGTGCAAGCGAATGGGTGATCTCGGATCTCAGCTGGGGAAATCGATCGAATCATGATAGGGTTCAATTTTCATTCGATATCTTTTGTGGTGCAGCAAGGATAGAGAGTGAGGTAGATATAAATATATATAGAGAGAGGGGTATATATTGGGGTTGTGCGCTCTTGGGAGAGGTGCTCTGGTAAAGGATAACTAAAAATCAAAAAACGTGCCCTAGCATTGCCTGTCTTATATACGTGTGTGTGTGTTTTGTGTGTGTAGTTTTTCTCTGGGAACATAAAAGTTATGCAAGATATTTGCTATAGAAAAAAGTAGGGTGCGTTTATAGTTTAGAAATCATTTCGGTTTCTTGGCTGAAAATAAACGAGAGATCCTTAAAGTTAAGTTATGGTAAAAGAGACATACGGATAATTTAGCTGGAGAACTCTTACAACTAGGAGGAAGCGCCTTGAAGAGGAAAATTTGAACGAACTGATCGCACGCACAGTCGTAGGGGGGAATACACCCGATGCTATGGTGGAATTGAAAACCTTCGATTGGCACACTTCACCCGCTCCCATCCACATCCACATCCACATTTTACAGCCACGGCCGCAGCTCGTTCAAATTTTGCTCTCCAATAATTTCGTAGTAAATCGTTGGAGGGCTAACCTGCTTGATATGCGATGGCCCCAGGAAAACCGGTCTCTGTCTGCGTGTAGGTGCTCGTGTAGGTTCCCTCATTGCCCGGCCGGTACTGGCCGCCGGCGCCGATTCCGGAACCGCTACCCGTGCCCGTGCGATCGCCACCGCCGACGCCGCCACCGTTGCCGGTGGTATAGCGATCGCCGGCGCCGAATGCACCACCGCTGCCGGTGGTGTAGCGATCGCCGGAACCGATTCCGGAACCGCTGCCGCTGCCAGTCCGATCGCCGTCCCTGTAGACCGGTTTTCCTGAGGCTCCTCCTCCCGCGCCGACCGGACCCGGTGGTCCCGGCGGACCAAACGGTCCCTTGGGCCCATTCGGTCCGTTGGGACCATTTGGTCCATTGGGACCGAAGCCGCCGACGCCTCCGTTTCCACCGAAGCCGCCGCCAGAGCCGCTGCCTCCGTTGCCGCCATTGGGTCCCACCACATGCTGGTAGGGATTATTATCGGGCACGTACTGGCCATCATCTAAAAGAACACAAACACTGCAATCGCGGGAACGCGGCCATTTGGCTGGAGTGCTCACTGTTGCTGCCTGGTAGCAGGGTGTTCACCGAATGGAAGGACGGCGCCTGGTCCCCGGGATGGCTGTGATCGCTGTGTCCCTTGTCCGTGCCAAAGATCCCAGTGCCCTGGGGCACAAGCGGACCCGTGGGCTTGTGGATGGGCAGACTCTTCTGGTCGGAGCCCTTCAGCACGGGAATGTTGGCGGAGAACGATGGTATCGCATCGTTGCTACCCTCCTTGGCCTTGTACTGCAAAATATCGCTGGTCAGAAGTGTGCTTCCTCCGGGTGCGAGTTCCTCATCGTTTTCCTGAACTGAGTCAACCGAAAAGTAACTCTAGGATGCTCCTGCACCTAAAGCTATGAACAGGTTAAGGGTTTCAACTCTAATTTAAAGAGCAGCTTCTATTTTCTATTTAGAAATGAATTAAATTACGTTACTGAAAGATGTCCCATATTTTATGTAATTCAAAGAAGACTTTCGCTATTTTTAAATACTTTCTTGTCTGAAGATTTTTCAAGAGTTTCTCTCCGAATGAAAAGGATAAGACACTCGCATTATTAATTAATAGAAAAATATTTAGCAGAAATAAACCCTCGAAGTTCATCCTAAGCCTAGTTTCATTTGCATCATTTCGGTAATCACAGTTCTGGAAAACGATCAGGAACCGCCTCCTGGGGACTTCCTCCGCCACCCTCTTACATCGCCGATGAAGTAGGGAACGCCGTGCTGGGCTCCATTCGCGAACTTGCCACACCCGATGGGGAAGTAGAGCTCGTCCCACTGGAGCAGGATGCCCGGCTCTGAGGGTCCGCCGTCGGTCTCCTTGTACAGGTGCGGCGGGAAGGTCTCCACGGGCTTCTGCGGCTCGACGGTGCGGTAGCCGTGGGCATCGGCCACGTAGTGTGTTGCCCGGAGCAGGTGGTAGGGATCGATGAGGCCGTAGCAGCCGTAGGTGACGCCGTCGGGGCCGCGGGTCTCGTGATGGAAGTTGCCGGTCTTGCCGACATCGTAGCCATACCGATAGGCGTCTTTTGGGGGATGATGATGATCGTGATCGTGATCGTGATCGTGTTCGTGTCGATTTGGTTTGGTTTTTGGGTTTGGTTTTGGGTTGTGTTGGTTTTGGTTTGGTTTTGGAAGAGTAGGTAATGTTTAGAGTATAACGTTTTTGGTTTTTGCTTTATTTTTGCGTGATTTTGTGTGGTTTGCCTGTCTGTTTTGGAGGACCTGAAAGTGTTTTATATATGCAAATACATATATATGAACCCTAGACTCTCGACTAACTTTGACTGTGATCTAACATCTTTTAAGGGGGCACTGTAACTGAAAGTAGTTTCACAGAGAGCCTAATCAGATGATAATTCGTTGAAGGAAAATGTTGGTGTTGGTTGTGTGTGTTGTTTTGGGTTTGTTGTTTCCTTTTTAATTCATATTTTTTCTGGTTTGCTTGGAGTATTCAATTTCGATTTGAGGTGAGGTAGAGTTATGAGTATGCGAAGCATTTTTAAAGAGGTTTCATGTAGACCCTTTGGCCACCGAAGAGCAAAAGTGCCTACACAAAACTGTTGAAGGAAGTGTATAAATATTCGTATGTAGGAGGAGGAGGAGAAAGTAGCATAGAATAAGAGAGAGGAATAGAGAGATATAGGTAATGGTTGGATTGATTGATTGATTGATTGATTGAGCGTGTATATATATTTACAATTTGAGTATAGCTACGACGCAGACTACGGTTTCTACTGGGTGAGTTTAGTAAGCTGCTACGGAGGTATATATAAAGGTTTATATATAGAGAGGGGCACTACAGTTGGTTGTTGTTGTTTCGATTTGGAGTATAGATTAATGAAATGTATAGTAAGTCGGTTGGAACTATCAGAGTTTTGGGGGGTTTGGGGGGATAGTACAATTACTTAAGACTAAGGTACTACTAACAACTACGGTAACAATAACAATTCGTTTTTAGCTACTTAAGACTTTACATAGTTAACGAAAAAACAAGGACTAACTAACTGCAGGGATGGGGATCTATCATATCTACGATATGGATACGATTTTACACAGTTAATGGGTTTGGGTTTTAATATTCGAATGTTTTCTTTGAATGGATTCAAGCGGCTTACACAGTAAAATTGCAAAACGGGTCCACTTACTTGTGTCAAAGTTTGACGAATAGTATTGCTGGTTCGTTGTCTTTTGGTCGTTGATGTCGAGGATCAGACGACGGTTCTCAGAATCGTATTTCTGAGAGTAGACGCACTGCACCAAGAAGATGCAAGCGACGGCCTGGAAGAGAGAAGACGAATGATTAATAACGAAAACACACAATCTTCCAGCTGTCGAAAAGATTTGTCGCATTCACGGCACGCCTCAGCCTCCTCCCCCCACAAAAAAAAAAACCAAGAAATAAAGATTTTAAGATTTAAGTCTCGACTCGACTCTCTGCTCAATTTGCATACTGCGGCCGGGGGGAGAGATGAGTCAAGTCTTCGAAGTTTGAGCTCGTTTCGCGGTTAGGTGTGTGCCCGAGCAAATCAGCAGCCATTTAGATCCGGTTCGATTCGAAACCAAAGCGAAGAGTAAAAACCGTTCACCAAAAATACGACAGAAATGCTGGCCAAAATGTCAAAGGCATAATAATCAAATCACACCGCATTCTCGTCAAATACGAGGGGGGTTTTTATCTCTAGTTTGCCTTTGCAATTTGGAACTGGATTTTTCGTACATGCTAATTTCCCAAGATTTGTCACAGACGTCGCGAAAATGTCGAAGAAAAACCAGTTGGCATCCACTGACAGTAATGGACAATTAGCTTAGTTCTAAATGCACTTGTCGGCATTCTGAGTGGCAGCTGCAAATCGATTACAAATTATTTGAGGCTCTCAACCGAGTGTCCCACATAACCCCGGCGGATGATCATCTGCCGAAGAGCAGATCTCCGCCTTAATAACTGAGATTATGAAATTGTTTTGTTCGCTAATTTGCATAAATTGCCCATAGAGTTAATATAATCAAGCCAAGTTCCGGCATTGCCAAGACTTCCTTGTGTGCAAACGAGTTCTTTTACGGAATTTGTACCACACTAACCACATCCTAATATAGAATTCATAAATAATCGAGTCATATTTCCTAAATATGTCGCCGCAGATGGGGGGGAAGCGGCCGAGGGTGTGGAAGATGACCTTCGCCTTATGCTAAGTAATTAATTCGTTTACGATTTACGATTTGATAGATCTCTTCAAGCCCAAATTGAGGCTCAAATCGATTCGGCAAGGGTGTGTTTGTCTTAAAGGTTAAGGAGGGATTGCAGTAATTAAATGGGAAACAATGGTTAACACCCGCTATAGATTCCAATGCTCAATAGCAGCGATAAGGTCAATACTTTGAAGTTTCTTTTTTGGCTTTTTGTTCACATTTTTGTGGGTGCAAACAAAATGGAAATCAAACCATGTGAAGGAAACCGAAAATGACGCCAAGCTGCGGCGACAAAACAAATGAATTTCACATAAAACCAATTTATTTGCCCATCGTGGCCATCGAAAGAAGGCAGAAATATGAAATCTCCATAATGCAAATCGCGAGCTGCTGTTTTTTTCGCTCGACGGACAACTACTGTCATTTGATTGGCATATCTCCAAGTCTCAAATTTGTGGCCGAATCTCGCCTGTGCTCCAAAAACTCCGCCACTGGTGAATAGTAAGACAAATTATGAAAAAATCCCAGAGCCCATAAAAAACAAATTGTTTGATATTAATTTATTATGCCAAAATGTATCCAGCAGCCGCTGCTGACAACGGAGGTCGTTTCCATCTCACCCACATTGACACCGTGGCCGCCGGGCAAGTTTTTCATAAAAAAAAGGTGTTTTTTATACAGCGGATGAAAGTCATTGTTTGTGGGGAAAACCGCCTGGTTAAATATTACAAAAGTTTTTCATTATTTTCAGCGATTATTGATTTTCAGCCCCCTGAGTGGTAGTCGATGATTACTTTTGAAGTCAAAAACTTTGTCTTTAACTCATGGGAAACTAGCATATTGTGGAAGCGCTTTTTTGCATTTTAGTTAAAGCTAAAGAAAACTGTTTTCGCTGACACGACCGCACCAACTGATGGATTGATTGATGGCATGTGGTTTGTTTTTCTGGGAAAAACTCCAGGAAAAAGCTAATAAATATTCAATGAAGTGAGGGAGACACTCCAGTTCTAGGAAAGTCATAGAACCAACAAAATTGATCAGAAATTGCTGGAAAACAACTTCCTAAATGGAAGCAATGAAAGCAAAGGAGTTCAACTTTGACAGAACATTTTTGTTGATAATTAATAAATGAGGAAAGTTTCTTTGATATAGATTTTCTTTGGAAAACTAAACATCTTTCTTGCTATATGTGGTTTCCCTTTCAATTTGCATATTTACTGACCTTAGAAACCTTACAAACTTCACCCTGATTGCGAAAACTGGGTTAACAAATTAATTTGCTGTGCGTAATTAAACACTTTAATTGAGTGAAGGGGGCAGCCAAGCCCGCTTTTGAGCTGCCACAAAGCCCCAAATCAATTGCCAATCAATTAAGCACAAAAAGCAACTAACAAATGTGGGCCACAAATATGAATACCACCTATGTGTGAGGAGGGGTGTCAGCCATCGCAGTGCGAGGAGTGCGAGTTGCAGATGCAGTAAATCAATTCCAAGTCGCATAGATCATCCACGCCGAGTGGCGGCTGTCGCGGTGACCCAAAAAAAGCGTAACTCCGCCTTGAGAACCATCGCCATAAGTTCTCCAGTGAGTAGTGCATGCACAATGAGCCAATGAATCTTGAACATTTTTGCATAACTCGGAGCTGGCAAAAACCATTTATTAATCGACTTATTCGCACGCACAAGAGTTTGTTTCGCGGGCTGTTTACATGACTCCAAATACAACCTCTTCTCATGATCACCTTAATCATAATCATAATCATCATCTCCACCGTCAGCATCCCAATGCTGCAAACCAGTTTAGTCATATCCCCACACTTTTTACTGGAGCCTCTTGACTGCTTTTGCCCTTTGGCGGTTGGCGGTTGGCCGAAGCGAAACTTTTTTCGTGCAAGTATTTATACTTTTCAAGGTCGGCTCGTATCTTGAATTGAACAAGAAAACATCTTTTTCTCTTTTCTTATTTTGATAAATCGAATTAAAATGCAACGACCTTAATCGACGACATCTTTTTCCCTTGTTTTGTGGGATGCAGTTTCGGGTCTGCCCAGAAATTGTGAAATTTCTCTTCCCACCGAAACTCCGTTGGGGAATTGTGAAATGCGGCAGTGTTTCCAAATGCATATTCCCCCCAGACATATATGCACATAAAGCCAGAGTCGAAACGATGATGGTAAAAATGTCAGAGAGACATTCATAATGAAGGCTCACCCGGCAACAAGTTCCGCAGAAAGATAAAAGTTATTAGAACTTCTCAACTCGATCGATATGATCTCGGGGAGAACTGGTCTGACCAGCTGTGGGCGATGGCCTTTTTGGGGCTCTTTCCGATTTTCCAGTTAATCCAGACGCTGCTTTAATTAGCGCCGAATCTAGAATTTGCGTTTGGGAGCAGAACCGTGCTAATGAGTTCATTCCTCATCGATGGACTTTTGGGCTAAGGAATTAGTCAGGTGGCTGATCGCGGACAAAGCTGGGAATGTGTAGCTCATTAAACTGGCTGTCAGTGAACTTCCACTCGACTTGTTCTGATTTATGAATGCAATTAAAAAATAAACCGTTGGCTCCGCAGCGTGACATCATATTTTTGGGCGAAAAAAAACTTTTACTTTCAACTTTTGGCATTTGGCTTGAAGCTAATATAATGCCTTTGGCGAAGCGTTTTCGTTTTTATTTAAACCAGCACCGAAGACTTCCTCGAGACTCCATCATCGCCAATAATGTATTGTCTCTCCTAATCGCTGACAGGCGATCAAGAGTCTAATTTGCATTTCTAGATTTTGTCTCAAAGATATATGTATCTCTATGGATTCCGTATTAAAATTGGCTACCCAAATTAATGCGAAAACCTTTCGGGCTCCAAATATCGAAAGTCAAAGTGGGGAGAAGAAAGAATAGAAAAATTGATGAGCGATAAAAGTGAATGGGACTCGCAAAAGTTCCATGAACTCTTACGTAATATGGAGGTTCTGGCCAAGGAAATTGTTTCCAGTCTAGAACGTTGGCACAGATATTTTCTCGACCTTTAAATTGTTGTAACTCCAAACCCATTTTCAGTGTTCTTTAAATTCTCCTAACTGTAAAAGCTAAACTATTCAACGCTCTTCTTTACAGCCTTCTAAATGCCTCAATTTATTTCAATTGTCAGAGACACAAGCCAGCTGTTTGTCATGCAAATCTCGACTTTTGCTACTCCATTTTATGACACAAACTTGGCCGCTGAACGAGCTATTAAATCTCTTTGGATTGCAGGCACAGAAAATTCCGCGCACTCTTTAAAATTCCGCACAACCAAAAGCGGAGAACCAAATTTATTATGAAAAGAATTGTGGGCCAAGATGAAATGATGCCCTGTCAACGCTTGCCGCGGGGCATAAAGAATATTTCTCGCCCCCGATTTGGGGTTTTCCCCCTTCATTTCTTGTGTACGTGTCTGGACGAGATATCTTGGCCAGAAACTGAGCAGCGGCTTAAGCCGACGGGCGTCGTCGTGATAAATACCCAAAAACATAATCCCAAAGAAGAAGGGAAGAAGGGGTCAAAGGCACGGAGCATTTGGCAGGTGACAGAACCTGAGACAAAAACCATTTTTTCTAGCCCGAATCGAGATGATATCTCAGCTCACTAAAAGCGTCATTATGGCACCTTATAAAAACACCACTTTTTCGGGCTGAATTTATAGCCTGAACTCGATTAACAGCTTGGGGTGAGTATTACCTAAGAATCTTTGGGGCCATAATCAAATTAACACCCAGATGCGATAGTCTTTCCTAATGAAGCGAATCCTTGACTCATAATTTGTCTTTCGCACAAACGGATCTAGGCAAAACCCGAAAAAAAAGTTACAAATGATACAACGGAATTTGCTTTCGAAATCCGCAATAATTCCAAGCCATTTATACAAAAACTCAACTCTCTCTACGTTTTATTCCGTGAACAACAAAATTGTTAACCTTTTTCCCCGCTGCTACCACATTTTTGCCCGTTGACTCGTCTTCTATATACTTTGGCTAAAACAACACAATTACGAATATCGATTGGATTTCAAACGACAACAATAAAAATTCAGCGAAAAAAGCAGCCACATAAAAACTGGGCAAGACACTTTTTTGCGTTGTGCGCCGCGCTAAGCAAACAGAAGAGTATCTGGGATCGTTACGAAATTGCCGGTATTTGTGTATTTGTTTGCCCAGAAAATGCCGGTCGCTTACTATTATTATTATTATTACTATCATTACTAAGTTGCTGTCGAGAAACTTATATTTAGTCAGTGGATTCGAACAAAAAGTAAACCGAAATAGTTGCAATTTGACCCGGACTTGTTAACGCTCGTTAAAATGCGTTCATATATTATTGGTTATGAGCTCTACAGATATTCTACGGCTCTTTGAAGCCTTCAAACTTCAAACTTGGTTGCCATGCATTCATTGTTCGTTTTGTAATCAAACAGACGAAGCGCAAGTATTTCTCGCGTATTTATTTGCATTTTATTAACACTGTGCTAAATGCTCTTCGTGTCTCCAAATTATTACAAAATAAGAAGTGAAATAACATTTAAATATGTTTGTAAATATAAATTGAATAGGAGAAGCCAAAAATATGGTGGTATAAACCTTAAACCTAGTTTAGGTTTTTTTATACAAAAAAATGAATTACGTAGGAATAAACAATTAAATATTAACCAGCTTTCAAGCAGTTTAATATTAAATAAAAGTATTTAATGGGTAATTTCCATTTAATATCCCTTAATATTCCAAAATTTACCCATTTACATCCAACTTACCATGCATAATGCTGCACGCGCCATTTTGCAACGAATTTTACGGTTTTTTAGACACAAGGAACGCCAGTAAATATTTAGGTATTTTAGATTTTACAATGGAATAAACTCAGTTATCCAATTTCCAATCTTGAAAAAGAAGAAAATGTTTGTACGCATTAATTTTTGGGGTTTCGGGCACAGTTTTCACACGAGATAGCAAGGCTGGGAGGAATTTGCGAGAATTGCGTCGTGTTTATCCTTGCAATTAGTACAGTTCGGCCGGTTGGCTATGGATTTCCATTTAGTGGATCACTAGTTGGGGTTTACTTTTAGGAGCCTAAACTAGAGCTCATACCGTGGTGACCGATGTGGACGAACTGAAGATGAACGCATCGCGTCTTTGCCATATAAACAGAGGCAGACGCGAAACAAAAAGGCGAAAAAAATGAACACGAAAAAAACTGAAAAACTGAAATCGAATTTCGAGACTTGAGAGCAGCACACAGATACACTACACACTCACGCACACCTACTCAGGTGACAGAGACTCTGGGGCTTAAAGTGCGTGAGTGTGTGAGTGGGAACAAGTTTGATTTTTTATTTTTTATGCACGCCTTTTCGCTGGATACGTTAATTTATTTGGCCAAGCGCCAACCGGAGAGATGAGCCGAGCCACAGGTCGTATACTTGATAAATTGAGCACTCTCCGCGGATTTGGACTCGAACTTGGAGCCGCTCTCCAAGATCTCGATCTGAATCTCAATCTGAATCTCGATCTTGTCTAGGATCTGCTTGCGTGTCTCAAGAATTTCAGTTCACTTTCAGGTTCTTCAGGGGGGTTCATTAATATTTAAAGATTGATTTTTTCCCCCATATTATTTATTCTCTTTTATGTTTTATTGTTTTATTGTTTTCTGTTTTGTTTGTCCAAAGAGAACATTTTTTAGTCTTTAATTGAAAATTCGAGTTTTTCGTGTTTATTTTGATTTAATTTAATCGTTAATCGCGCAGATATTTTAGCTATACGAATAGAATGTTGCTTTTTTCCCTATGATTTTTTGCTAGCTCCCGCCGTTGATAGTTCTTAACTGGCTGCGTTTGCATTTTGGGCTTTATTTCTTGTTGCTAAAAGTATTTAGATGGTTTATTGATTTAATTAAAGCTCTGCTTGCCGCACGAACTCGTCTCGATTTCCGTATATACTAATTTTTCTTCCTGTGTATTAGGGAGCCATAATTAAAATACAGGAATCTTTCAGCTATTGATCACAAATGAGCCATAATATAAAAATATATCTATATCTTGAAATGAACTCACACGGTAGCCAAGAAATTAATCTGCGGATAGGAAATCGCTGCCAATCCGTTTGCCATAATTCAGACACCTCTATTTTCATTTAGTTGCGACACGCTTCCGTTTGATGATCCGCTTAGACAAACTCACAGACATAACATAGAATAATCCCCATGAAGTTATTTCTCATTGCATTTATTTCTCGAAGAGCTGGTGACATTTAAGGCGAATTTTTCGGATTAACTTGCAACGGAAAAGGGGAAGCGTTTTCAGCTTTATACCAGAAACTTGGTTTGCTCTTGAAGACAGCAATTGACACAGAAAATAATCAGCTTCTTCTTGGCTGTAGGGCATAAAAAAGGATGAATTTAATGGCAATGCTTAAGTCAAGGCGAAACCCACGGAATGAAGACAATGCACAAGTATTTTCGACTTTAAAAACAAAAATAATTAAGCGGAAAAAACGAACGTAAAAATACTCTTAAGAAGTGGGGAGAAAATAAAGCAGTGAAAAAGCTGTTGTGACAAGAACTTGATTAAGGAGAAAAGACAGTCTTATTGCTTTTTATATTCCCAATCTCAAAGTCCGAATAAATATATATAAATAAATATATTTATATTTCATACAAAATGTATATGATATATATAATAAAATTAATCACATTCGATGTTACCCCTATTTAGAGCATTCGAATGAAATCGAATCTTGGCGCAGCATGCAAAAATCGAACCCTGCTGGGGGCTCTTTGTAAAATATATGTCTACGTGGGCTTAGTTAAAACTTAAAAAATATAAATTTTAACAAAAATATATGCCAACGGCTGTATTAAGCTGGGATTATCGTGAGCACATTAATTATTAATAGACTTTATAAAACAAAGCAAGTGGAATGAGTCAAATAACTGAATGCATTCTCGAAATTCCTTGTCCATTACCGGGTATCCGAGTCCAAGTCCGAGTTCCCGGCAATGACCTTGACATCGCTTAGTAATCTGGGTATATCCTCAAAAGCCTTCGGCATTCTCAAATGATTATTAAGATTTTTATATTTTGCTTTATTTTTCGCAGCTGGGTCAACAACAAAGTGAAACATTTAAAACTGGTAGTTTTCGTTTTGCTTTAATTTTACTTCATATGTAAATGCATTTTTGGCAAAGTTTCATTGACAGTAAAATTATTAACCATAAGCCAAAAACAAAAGCGAAATGGTAACACAACGGGCAAAGTGTTATATATTTATATATATTTTTGGTCAGTGCAAAAAGGGACAAAGAAAATGTATATATTTAAATTGTATTTAATCCAAATTTGAGAAATGTGAAATTTAAATAAATTTATATATTATATTACCTTTTTTTGCGAACTTTCAGCCCACACAAATCTTTATTTTTATGACCACACCGAGTCACACACAATACACGGGTTTTTTTTTGTGGAGACGACCTTTGAGAGAACAAAACCACAAAGACCGAAAAACTTTTAGCTATCATCAGTCGCAAAACAAGTTAAATTTTTGTTAATCAAATTCATAAGCTGGCGAAACTATCAAGAAATCAAATATATAAATAGAAATATCGCATTTGAGATACGCTTTTAACAAGCCCAAAAGTCAAGTTCGATTTGGGGAAAAAAAAGGCAGAAGAGGAGGGGGGCAAAGTGAGCAACTTTAACCTAAGATCAATATTTCATGCGAACAAGAAGAATCCGAGGCGAGTGAGCAGCAGCTCCACGCACTGGCCAGTATTTTGGGGCAGAACGCCAAATTTAGAAAGCCTACCAAAGACCGAAAACAATTTGTTGCAGCAGCCTCCGAGGCACTCTCAAAATACCAAAAGTCAATGGCTCTGACTCAAGTCGATGAGATGAGATGAGATGATGCGTGGCGTGGGGAATGCAAAATGTGAGGCCGGGTATCGTTACCATAAATCGCTCAGCCGAATGCCGGCGTGTCGCCTCTCCGCGGATGAGTCATGGGTGTGCAGGGCAAGTCCCTTGATCCCTTGATCCCTGGATCCCCTGATGCCTGATGTGAGTCCATGTTGCATGTTGCATTCGACGACCTTCAGTTATCAGTTATATACATACATAAGTACATATGTATATAAATGCCAGTGAATTCCCTGCAGCTGTTTCCGTCTTTAGCCGCACGCATCGATGCTTATGTAACCTAAGTTGAATGACTTTGCCCCGGGTGCCCTTGTGCAATGTGAATCTTGGTGCACAGGAAAAAATATATATATAACATAATTTAATACCAAAAAAGTCATAATCAATAGCACACTTATATATATTATTTAGAATTTATATATATAACATTTAAGACATTTAAATTATACAATTCTATTCTATTCGGATCCCTTGCTATTTCTGCTGTGTATCAAAAATTAATCAACTATGAAGTCCTTTTCTCCCTTCTCCTCATTCTTCAGGGCGTCTCTCTTTAATTTTCGTCTGAAATAAATTTTTTCATACAAAAAAAAGGGGAAACCGTCCCATGTAATCCTTTAATGTCAGGCTTCCGCCCCGTTGAAGGAGAAGTTTTTAAAGTGAAAGGAAACGAACTCATGGATGCGTCACTGCACAGATGCATACGCGTAGATACAATTTACATCCGTTTCTGGCCAGATCTCGCAAAGTTTAATGACAGCCATGAATTTAAGAAGCTGGGAAAAGAAACTTGGTAATGAATTTGTAAGTAACTCATGACATTCTTGGGGAACTTCTCAAGAGCTGCCAATTTGTTGAGAAATTTGCTTGCCTGCAATTATTTGAGCTTGAGTTTCTGGCCAACTTCGCCGCTCCAGACGAACCACTTTTGAATGATGTCATATTGAAGGGGAGTTTCATTAAAAATGCATTAGTCAAATTATTAGTCAAGTTATTAATCAAAAGCAGAACAGGCCTATGAGGTGATTTTTTGGCAAAAACAGGGCCGGATTGTTATTAAGCGGAGGGAAAATAAACTAATGCCAAATAGAGATAATAATATAATTAAACTATATGTAGCATTATAGGTTTTTTTCTGTGAAGCATATTTATTTTTTAAAATTCATACATCATTTTATTTTATTTTATAAAGCTAAAATTACCTAATTATAATCTCTGAACTTATAAAATACTTCAACATTTAAAAAGAAACATAAAGTTCCTACAACAATATACATTTTTAGCTTGAAAATCTAAAAGATATAAATAAATACCTTAGTAATAATGATAACAATTTGTGCATTTAAGTAGCAAATATTTTCTTCCGTATCTACTCCAATTAAATATTAATTTATTTTGGCGCCCAAAATTCCTACACCCTCAATCCGCTTCTGTTTTGCGGTTTTGGTCATCGCACAATACGTGAGAAATTCACGAGAGCGACAAAGAATTCGCGTCCAATTAAAAGCTGATATTAGTGGCCAAGACAAATGACGACCGGGTCTGTTGGAGTGACAGCCGCAATTGTCTTAGGCATTTGGCCACATACATAATCCGCCTGGCCATCTTATCAATGATATCAGACACCGAGAACTCGTTTGTCCCAAGGTGGAGGTTGTAGTAGCAGCTGCTAACACAGATATAAACAAGTGATTTGCATAGGGGGAACTCTTGTGGAGAAGAACATAAAGGCATCTTGTATCGCCGGTCAACCGTGGAGGGGCACAGCTCTCAAAGGGGGTGGAGCCGAGAGCCAAGGCCGAACATGGTCAAACAAATCTGCAAACAAATTTCCTTCACCTTGTTGCAATCAATCAATACACTTCTGTCTCGGCGTCGACTGTCAACGCCAAGCGAAATTGATCGAAGTGGGTTTCAACTGCTTACTTCCGTTTCGAGTGGCTGGAATCCGGCGGAGGAGATACACTTTAACCACCGCTTATGTTGGCTTTAGCTATGCACACCTATTTTGCCTAAGCCTGTTGAATATTTCCTCGAAACCGCAGAGCACTAAAACCATAAATATTTATTAATTTATGAGCGAAGCGTTTGTTTGAATTATGGCACCAAATTAAACTCACACGAAAATAAGCCGCAGCTCTTTAAGTGCCTAAAATGCAGAAACCCCAACTCGAGCGCCAACGATTAGTCCATAAAAAGTTTAACGATTGTTTTTACAAAATCAAACCGGAGGATACCTTTCCAATTAAATCCCACCTCTCTTAAGCCTCTTAAGACACCTCTTAAACGCCGCACCTGCTAGCTTAGATTCTTTATCTTTTGTGATTTATTGAAATATAATGCGTCGGCTCACATATATTTTGTGGCCAGGAAATACAAGCCAGAAAAAACCGCCTCAAAAGGAATTCATGTTGAAGCGAAATACGAAAATAAAATAAAACCAGTGGCATTGAGGCTTCGCACAAATAAAAACAAACATTAATTTTAACTAAAGTAAAGAAGTGTTCAAAATTAAGCAACGTTTTAGCTGGCTCGGGCCCCAAAAGTTGATATATTTGCCTACCTCTCAGGTGTCACATTTTCATATTAATGGGGAGCAAAGAAGCCCATAAGAAACACTGCGAGAGCAAACATTTTACGATCTATTTTGAGGAGGAAAACACACAAATTAGCATAGAAATAATTCAATTAGGCAACTTCTGATCCATTCTCAGGTTCATCATTAGCACACAAAGCTCTCTTAAAATCAGATCATAAAAAATCCTCCAAATTTATATACTAAATGAAGTCTAAAAATGCAAAAAGCCAATCAAGAACGGGCGCAAACAACTGAACTTTTACGATTGGCCGGCCAGAAAACCACATTCTCTATTTTCTTGATTTTAATCAATGTTCGGTTTGGTAGCTTGTTTTATTTGCCAAAAACATTGCCGATTTGATTCGGGCGAAATGTGTGCGCATAAATTTGAATGTGAATTCAATTTAGTTTAGTTTTAAGAACCCGAATCTTTGGGTCTTGAACCCGTTCTGGCCGGCATGGAGTGCTAATGGCACTTTTCCTTCATAACTCAGGCGCGTTTCTTATCTGAAAGTGTTATGAAGTGTCTTTTGACATAAAAGTTATGGCCTTGTCCCCGGTTTCGGCTCCTCTTCCCTTGAGGAGGAGCATATCTAATGATCTGTTGGCTCAGCACTATTTTTGTGTGACGCCCAAATGTTGCGTGTCCGGATTGGCCACTTGTGGATGTGGATGCTGGGGCTGAGGTTGGGACTGGGACTGTGGCTGGGGCTAGACCATTTGAATGATAATATCGCGGGTCGCCAGAATTATGGACAGCCAGGGGATACTGGTTATGCCGTGTGATATAATATTCTATAATAACTAAGCATCGTGTTTAAACTAAAAGCCACCAAACTGTCTCAGCGCTCGCCCTGCCACGTTCGCCTATTTTAGGTGACTGTGTGAAGTTCAAGGAACTTGCTGACGCACGACTTCGAGTATATAAAATGCTCATACTTATTCTAAAGACGGTGTCAGCTATGAGGTGAGACATTGAATGGTTTAATCTGCGGGTGGTCTATTCGCCACGGATGATTTATTTTTGGGAATCAAATTGAAAATCTGACAAGTCGAGCATTTGTCTTGAAATACGAGAGCCAACATGTTAATGGGAAATCTGAAGCTCTGAATAGCCAACAAAAACTGAAGAGAAAATATTGATAAATTTGAATCTGCTTAAAAGAGCTTTTACTTTTAGCAAAAGAAGAAACAAAGCAACACGACAATTCTGAGAGAAAGACTTTCGCTTTCGAGCTGGAAGAACTTTCGTCTGAAATGTTTAAAATTAATTTAAATACTCGCTCCGAGCCGATCCTAATTTGTTCTGAACACGCCCACATTTGGGTTTTTTTCTTATAATAATCTGTTTAGGAATATATATACATTCAGGTTGTTTCATTTTATCTTTCCGCTTTCGTTTTGCCTCAGGGTTAGCTGCCCGTGCAGAATATAACCAGACAATGAATTTCATTCAACTCTATAAAGAAATGTTTCCACTCTTCGATTGCATATTCATGATGCAAACTTGCTTCTTTTTTGCACACTGTACACTCCCCGGCTGTTATGAAACTTTTATAAGCATGTTAATCTCGTTTAAGATACACACTGAAAATACCCAAAACAAGAATCCAAATAAATTCCCCATTAATTACCAACGTCAGCAGAACGACAAACCAAGAAACAGCAAACCAGCAAACAGATCGGGCTCTTAAAATAAAAACATTTGGGATCGAGGCACACCAGAAAGGAAAGCTCTTAAAACTGATGAATCCCATTAGGCTGGACAAGTTAATCCAGCAGAAGTCGCCCCTCGTTTAAGGCGATCGAAGACCAATTTGTGTAAAATGCCATAGAAGTTGTTCTATATCAAAAATGAAATAAAACCGACAGTGACCATAAAGATTTAATGAGCCCGGACTAAGCCCGACCTTCACGGACTCAATCAATATTTATAGATAGACAAAACTTTAAAACTTCAAAAAAAAAAAGAGTGGATTGGAGGAAAGTTTGCGTGTGGCAAACAGTAATCAATCTAATGGCTCTCGTCCATTGCTTATTGATTATAAACAGTTTATTTTTGAGACCTTTGCGTAATCGCCGGCCCAAAGCAAACTCTCGGTTTCGATTTGAGGTTTTTCTTAATTCCCGAGATAAACACCGCCGACAACTTTTAATTTCAATGTGTAGAAGCGTTCATTGACGCTCGATTTGATTGAAAATATTATGCAAAATGCTTCATTGTGGCCAAAGCGATGGCAATTAATCTCTGGCCAGCGCCTAAGAACAGGTATATTATTGCCTTTTGTTAATGAAGCATCGTCTCGGTCTCGGAATTAACTTCAAGTTCTCGTTCTTCCTATCATGTTCTACTGTATGTTTTGTGGATGGCGGCGGCACGGCATTTTATGCAAATGGAAAATCTTGAAACCTCTTTAAACAAATTAAGCAAAAATTTATTCTCCCCTGCGCTGTGGCTTTTTCATAATAAAATGTATTTATATATATTAGTTTTAATTTATTTGCCATGAATATATGCATAAACATTAAGCATTATAATAATTATGATTTTTGTTCATGCTAATTTCCCATGAACACTTTATAATTACGCTGTCTCCTAACTCATGTGTAATCAGCGAACTGCTCCAAAAGGGGATTTCGAAGCTGTCCGTCCGTCAATCAAAAATGCGTAATTGTGAAGCAGAGGAAAACCCTGAGCGGCAAGAACTCGACAATTTTCACACACACAGTCGGTTGGCTTAATCCCGAATTACTCGTATTTTCAAGTTCTTAATCCGTTCCGTGTAATAATTGCAGTAAGCCGATTTACTCGTCCGGCTAACGGCAAGTGAGGTCACTCCAAAGTGGATGTGAATGTGGATTTGGATGCTCATGCTCCCCCTCTCGATATGGTGGCCATAATAAAGTCCGTAAATAAATTTGCGTTTAGCACATATTTCTGTGCAGTTCTCCCCAAGGCCGCTCGCCGGAGTCAGTCATGGGGCATGGGGCGTCCGGTTTGTCTCGACTGCGACTGAGACTTCAACTTGGTTTCGTGCTAATCAGATCTGTAGCGAATCTGCACATTAATCCATCCATCAATCCGCACTAGCTTCGGCAGATTTCACGCTTCAGCAAGTCCTCAAAATCACGTAAGAGATCCATTTTTCTTTCCGTCTCTTCCCTGAATGTCATTGCCATGTCGGGTCACAAGAACGTGGGTGGGGGATTTCTGGCCGAGATTTCTAGCCAGCAGTTCCACTAATTATGCCTTTATAAGCCAGATAAATTAATATATTTCATTTTGTTATGGTTACCATTTAAAAGACATTTTAAGTGCCCGGGTGAGTGGTGAGTGAGCCAGATATTGTTGACAAAATGATCTAATAGTTTTGTGGGTTTTTGGAAGATTTGAAAGGCGGCCAAAGTAAAGCCTTCGCAGATCAAACATTGAATTTCGTGGCGTTTTAAATGCACAATTAATCAAGTGTTTCGTAAGCAAACGACTTTTAAAAGTTACCCTTGTCAAAGATCGGCCAATTCAATTTTTCACAGGTCATTTCTTAAACGTTGGCATTCATAATATATCATCAAATTAAACTGTTTAATTTAAAATTAAAATATGCAAATGACAGATTAAGTTCTTAATAGAAACCTGCATACGAATGTGAGTCGAAACCAGTAGAGAATATTAAAGTGACAACCCAAATCTAACAAGACGGTGTATACAAGTAAACGTATCTAAGCAAATGTAGCAGGAACATGTTGTGCAGCACCCTTTCTTGCTAACAAAGATAACGTAACGTAACTGGCTTGGCATTCAAAAACAAGTTTATTGTTCAGATTTTGAGAACGCTAAACTATTTATATAATGTTTACTTACTTGAAAAATTGTAGTTGAAAATTTCTTTGATAATTATATTAAATTGCTTGAAACTATGACTTAAGCAGGCTTAATATTGACTTTGCTTAATGTAAATCACCTTCGACCATATTAGCTTTGATTTTAATAATGAAAGGGGCTTACAATACTTAATTCCTCCCCTTTTATATCCTATGTCCTAATGCCATTATTTAGCCATCACCTTTGAATAATCCAACACAAAAAGATGACTTCGACATCGCAACGTGACACATGGCGCAGCCCACAATCTGTTGGGATATCAATTGTTACTCCAGTCGGCCGATGCATATCCGACGACGCATTGCCTCAGCATCTACAAAAGCTGACAACTGCAACAACAAATAGTTTGTTCGGATTTCCCAAAATGCGAACGCCATGGGAAAACTAAGTCGAATGCACCAAAGTGACTTGAAAGCGGCAGATGCATTGTTTGGGCCCCAAGCTCTGCCTTGAACTCGCTCAAAAGATGCTAGCAGGCATTCAGATGTTGTACACAATAAAAACTTTATTTTTCTTCGCTTTAGCTAAGAGTCGTTTGTACATAAAAGACGTTACAAATATTAAATTGTATAAGGGGTAAAAAGAGTTTCTTGTTGCTTTTAATACATTGCTAAATTCTTGGTTTAGAATATGCTACAAATAGAAGTTTTGTAAGGCATTGTGCAAAGAACGGATAAATACTAATACAGATTCTTTAGTACCTTCAAAAGAAGGCTCGTAGTTGTGTGCGTTATATTCGAGTAAAAAAGGGAATAATTATTGCTTAAAGTTAATGGACGAATGTGATTTGCTTAGCTTTCTCTGGGTCACTTAACTAAGGCACTATGCTTAGCAGAAGTTTATGCAATCCAATGAGACTTTTGGGTATTGTCGTAGGTCGCAGGTCGTCGGTCGTCAGGTCAGGTATCTATAACAATAATTATAATTTGTATTTAGGCACTATAAACTATACCAAAATAGTTATCTCTCTCTCTAATTAAGGCACGAGTGTAATATTTCGTTGCTAGTTTCCGACTAGCCTGCGACTTTGCAAAAATACAAAAATGGTAGGTACAATTGCTGGAGGGGAATGGCTGTGTCTGGGTGTCTATGGACGTTAATTGAGCGAAAATTGGTATGCAAATATTATCGCATTATACTCTACATATGAGTCATCTGGTTGAGCGTCTTTCCCTTGATGATTGAATGCTGTGCATCGATGTGCTTTTCATATTCGGAAAAACATACAGTCTTTGTTTGAAATTGTTCTGGTCGATTGGATGGATGATTCATAAGTACCATATACTGAAAGCCTGGGATGCCGGTGTGTCGTCTGTCAATTGCATAAACTTTTTCAACTACAAAACTATATATTACAGTCGAACTTCTCTAAGCGGAACCTTAAACTATTTGGAATAAATATTCGGTATGGTTTCGTATATAAAATGTTAACCTAGCCTACAAACAAGAACTTTATGAATAGACATAACAATTGAATGTACGAAACACAAAGTTAATTCGGAAGGTTTAAACTTTTTTTCAAGGTTGTGATATAACTTTTATATACGTTAACTGGATTTGAGACACAAACAATAAATGTATTCTAATTCAAGTATACAAAATACAAAAATGAAACTTTCTTTAAGGTTTTAAAGTGAAATCTAAAATTGTCCAAGTTTTAGATTTCAATAAATTATTATGGCCAATTTCATATGAGAATTAATTTAACTTTAAACAATAAAAATAAAATAACCCGTAGGTTTCTGAAGGAAACAAAAATTATAAGATCTACGCGCCAAGTTTGGCTAGCATACAGTTCCTACTTGTTGAAGTTCGACTGTAATTGTTAAAATGTGAGAATTCTTCGTGGGGACGGAATGTTTTTATGTCTTCGTAGATTCTTTTTTCCTTAGTGCAAATGTGTGCTAGTTGCTGCGGCTGAAAAAGAAACAAAGAGGAAGGTCAGACCGGTGACCATGACTTGGATATGGCCAAGTACTTACCCGCAACTATCCGCGCACCAGCTCGAATCGCGTCTGCGACTCCTTAAACTGCACCCGCTTCCGCTGCTGGACATGGGCTTCGCTGAGGAACAGGGTGGCGGCCACAAAAGTGAATACCGTGCCCACGCAGGCCAGGACGAAGGACCAGCCAAACCAGTTGTTTGCGTGTTCCGGCATCCAGCCGTTCCGATTGCCAAAACAGGCGAACACAATCACGGCAATGGCTGCACTCACTCCCGAGCCGAGGAGCACATACCCAACCGATCTAATCAGTGTGATGAAGTGCTTCTGATCCGGGCCAGCGCACAGGAAGAAGATCAGCACGCCAATGGCACTCACCAGCATCCCGATGAAGGCCAACGTGTAGAAGAACTGGGTGGCTATCATGAAGCCGGGCAACAGGAAGCCCCTGATTTCATCGTAGCCTGTGGTGAAGGGATCGTAAACCCAGCGACAGCCCACAAAGAACCGCCGCAGGCTGTCATCGTTCACGTCCGGTAGCGACCGAAAGCAGTTCACCCAAAGCCCCAAACGGTCCAGCTTTGCGCCCGTGATGCGATAATCGCTCACCAACCAACTGGGCGTTGCAAAGGCAATCACAATGAAGGCAAACGCGAAGACGAACACGCCAACGCCACAGCTTCCGGAAAGGGTGCGCCGCTTCATGTTCACCGTGTTGTGGGTTTGGCTGGTGGGCAGGTGCTCCTGGGAATCCTCGCGTGCAAAGTGGGACGATTTTTGCATGCTTTGAGTTCGAAATTCAAGGAATTTCGCTTCTTTCCTCGAGGAATGTTTGTTTGGTTTCTGGCTTTGGGTGTGGACTAGGGATGTGAACAATATATCGATACACTAATACATCGATAGGTTTTATAAAAATAAATATTTATATTGTGATCTTGTTTTTTCCTAAATTTTTGTTTTTTTGTATGTCCAATGCGATTCTCGTTGTGTATTTATAATATTCCACCATTTATGTTTCCCAATTGGCTGCTGTACTGAGCCGATAAGAAATAATTTTGAGTCCCCCACTAAGAGGCGGACGTTGCCAACGAAAAATACAGTATTTTTTAAATACTCTTCTTTTTGGTATGTAAAAACCATGTAAAAGATATTAAGCCATTTGTACATTTGTAGATTGAATAAGACTTCTGTTAAAAATAACGTATTCCGGATATATTGTCGATAAAAACTTAGATATAAAAGGCCTGTCCATTGTAAATGCTAATGTGCGTCGCGATATTTTTATGGAAGACATCTTCTCCTCAATGAAAAATTCTTCCTCGTTTGAAATATTAATTAAAAGTCCACTCTATTTAAGAGCAGCCACTGCCTTGTGGGCAGCATCATCCAAATCACTGGCGGTCTGGATGGGCAAGCCGGAATTCTTCAGGATCTCGCGGGCCTGGTTCACATTGGTGCCCTCCAACCGGACGACCAGTGGCACATTGAGTTGCAGCTTCTTGGAAGCTGCCACAATGCCATTGGCGATGGTGGCACAGTTGACGATGCCGCCAAAGACATTGACCAGTATTCCCTTGACTTTCGGATCGGCGGTGAGGATCTCAAACGCCTTGGCGACCTGATCCTCCTTAACGCCACCACCGACATCCAGGAAGTTGGCTGGTTCACCGCCGTTTAGCTTGATAATGTCCATTGTGGCCATGGCTAGGCCAGCACCATTCACCAGACACCCAATGTTACCGTCCATGGCGACGTAGTTCAGATTGTATTTGGCCGCTTCTACTTCCCGGGGATCGGACTCCTCTTCGGTGATGTCCATGGCGAAGATATCCTTCTGACGGAACTGAGCGTTGTCATCAAAGTTGAGCTTGGCATCTACAGAAATCACTTCTCCTTTATCTGTCTCTGCCAGGGGATTAATCTCAATCTGAACGGCATCGACGGCCTTAAAGAGAGTGTAGAGTTTTTGAATTTCCGCGGCACAGCGCTTCACAGTATCTCCCTTGAACTCCAAGAACTTGGCCACCTCTACCAGTGTTGCCTCCGGAATGGGCTTGTCAATGTCCAGAGGGACAGTCTTAATTTTCTCAGGGGTCTCCTCGGCAACAGCTTCAATATCCACACCGCCCGCCGGCGAGGCAATCAGCACGGGGCCATTGTGCTCGCGATCCAACAAGATGCACAGATACGTCTCCCGGGTAATGTTTACACTGCGGGCCACCATGACCTTGTTGACCAGAATTCCAGACTTGGGCGTTTGTTTGGTTATCAGCCGGTTTCCTATCATCTGATGGCTGAGCGAAAGCACCTCGCCCTTGCTGCCGAAAGTACAATCATTTATAATATTAATTCGCCTTATCAAATTTGTGTTCGTTTAGGGGACTGTTCTGGATTTCTCAAATTGTTATCATATTAAGTTTCAAAGTATTGGCAAAGTTTAGATTTAGGTTGTTATTAAATAATAATACAAATCTGATAAGCATCTTCTTATCGTAAAGATAATACATAGATTTGGTTTAAATGTATCTAAAATTTGTGTAACAGGGAGCAAAACTGTATCAAATCGAGAAATTTAGAAATTAAATGTTGAATTTAGTTAGTTAAAGACAACTAAGAAGCAATAAATGAACAGAATTTTACGAAATTGAAGACCAGAACACAATGCTTAAGTATATCTTACTTTGATGTGATATGCACGCCGCCTTTGAATCCATTGTCGAAAGTACCCTTGCCACGGCCACCGGCCAAAATCTGCGCCTTCACCACGTATTCCGGGCACTCTACAAAAACACACATTTAACATCAATTAGCTGAGGAAGATTACATAAACCCCGAAATTTTGTCTACGCCTCCTTACCAAATGTCTTCACCACCTCGGCATCGGCTTTGGAGTTATCCAATACCTTGAACTGCTGAATGGCCACTCCGTATTTCTGGAGGAGATCCTTACTCTGAAACTCCAGGAGGTTCAGCTGGCGCACGGGCACCTATTGCGAAAAGATAAACAAAGCGGAGACAAAGGTCAACTCAACTTCTCTTTGGCGAAGAGTTTGCAGATGTTCGGGAAACCTTATGAACGATGTTGCGGGCGCTGACGGCTGCCTTCAGCAAAAACGACATCTTGGCTGTTCTTTGGCGGCTGCTAATTCCTTTGGAGTACTTTTTATGAATTTATTTTTATGAACCGGCCCACTTTATCAGCAATAACTGTTTAAAAACGCAACCAAAAGTCACCGCCGCCGCCGCACGCTGCTTATCTGTGTTGTGTATTTAGTATTTTTCCCGTATATCAAAAATTGGTGTGACTGTAATAAGCTGTAGTGAATCAATTAAATACCCCAATTATACCATCCCTGAAGTGTAATTAATTTTTAAAATAAAAATGATTAATTGCGAATAACTCCTTTTCATTAATATAACTGCTATAAAATCCAAACTATTAAATTTTTTTAAGATCCTAAAACAATCGATAGCAGTATTTTAATTTAACGGTCACATTGCCTCAAAAACAGCTGTTTTTGTGTACTTTTTTCGGCTAATCCAGAGAATGACGAATACCCGCGTTTAGATGTCCAATATGAGCGAGATGGAAGCCGGAAAAATCGGGTCACCGCAGCCGGCAGGCCAAGATGTCCTGCCCCAAATCCCCGTGGTCACCTCGGTGAGCTGCTGCTTCGTGCTGGCGCTGCTTTACGTGGGAAGTCTCTATATCTGGCACACCAAACATAACCGGGATTATCCCACGACAGTCAAGCGAAGATTCGTCAGCGTATCCATGCAAATGCGAAGGCCAGGTGCGCATCGACAACCAGAACGTGCAGAGCCTTGGAACTTAAAAAACTTTCGCAGCGACTGGGCGACAAGGCTTAAATATACTTTTAATTAGACGTTTTTTAATAAATATTCGTAAAGTAACTTACATGTGCGTTTTTGCTAAACACTCATTTGCTATTTGTTAGGATAAACTTGAATTGAAAATCCTATAGCCGCATTGAAAAAACCCATAGCCGCATTGAAAATCCCATAGCCGCAAATAAGATTAACTTGCAACTATTTTTATTTTATTTATTTAATATTAATAATTTTAAATATTTATTCTCTTTTTTGGACGATTCTGTGGCCCTGAAAAGGGCCATTTGAAAATATTTATTCTCTTTTTTGGACGATTCTGTGGCCCTGAAAAGGGCCAATGAAGGGTTTTAGGAGGAGGAGGAATGCACCCGGCAATCAAAAATTGCCATTGCACCAAGGAGGTACGACAGAAATTCCTGCCCTTTTTCGTTTTTAACATATTCAATCGGAATAACTCCGCATTGAATAGCTTTTTTTATAACATCAAACCACCTTTTGCCCATATCTTCGAGACAGTTTTTATTTGCGAAGTTAGCTTTGAAGGTGGGCGCTTCAAGCAAAGCAAAGAACCTGTCAGATACGTTTTCTAATTTCCCTATTTCCCTTCTTATGATGTCAGCGGCCGTTGTATTGAAGCTTTCACTAACAAAACGTATCCAGCGTTCAATATCAGGACTAGTACCATTTCGAAGGAATAGGGAATTGTAGAGTTTCGTGAAGAGTACATTAACATGTACTACATCACTGTGGTAAGTTTTTACCAAAGAGGCCCGTAAATGATTGCAGTCCCAAAGAAGCGGAATTGATGGACTGACTTCAGAAATTTTTAAATTTACAGGATTTGCATCAGCAACAAAGGCCAACAAATACCTATGCAAATTTTTAGCTTTCAACTCATCATAGATGGTTTTAGCTAAATAGAAATTTCTAATATCTGTGGTACTTACACGCACATCAATATAGAGAATTTGAAAACGCTGTCCGTCAAAGGACTGCAAGGCGAAGGTTGTTCCCGTAAATCCGCCGTTACGGTACTGCCAAAGAGAAGAAACAAAAATTATGCCATTACTTTTTGTTTCTTGTTTTTCGATAATGTTTACTTACCTCTGGCATATGTAATCGGTCCAATACGACGAAAAAGGGCACTTCCCACCATTTCTTCTGCACCGACTTGGTTAGATCTACGTATCCGCCGCCTGCGCTGCACGCTAACACCTGTTGAATCATATCCACTTTACGTTTCAATGCTTCATCAGTGTAGCGCCCAGAAATGTACTCAAATTGCTTAATTATATTAATTAAGCAATTTTTGTACGCGAACGTGTCCGTATTGCCTGCCATTTTCCTTCTTTATGATAGATGCTAGAGGTGCAGAAACATCGATGAAAACATCGATGAAAACATCGATGCATCGAATTTTCTAAAACATCGATGTTTTTTTTTGAAAATCGATGTTTCTGTGTCGGCACTATCAAACAAAAAAGCAAATGAGAGGTACGTAAACGAGCAGGTATTTTTGTTTTTGAATTAGTTATTCTTTTCCAATATGAGCGAGATGGAAGCCGGAAAAATCGGGACACCGCAGCCGTTAAGATCCTGAAACATTCGATAGCCGTATTTTAATTTATCGGTCACATTTCCGCAAAACAGCTGTTTTTGTGTACTTTTTTCGGCTAATCCAGAGAATGACGAATACCCGCGTTTAGATGTCCAATATGAGCGAGATGGAAGCCGGAAAAATCGGGTCACCGCAGCCGGCAGGCCAAGATGTCCTGCCCCAAATCCCCGTGGTCACCTCGGTGAGCTGCTGCTTCGTGCTGGCGCTGCTTTACGTGGGAAGTCTCTATATCTGGCACACCAAACATAACCGGGATCATCCCACGACAGTCAAGCGAAGATTCGTCAGCGTATCCCTGGTGATGATGGTGGCTCCCTTCTTTGTTTACTTTTTCTCTTCGCCGGAACTGCTGAGCCGGGAGCCGTTCCCGAAACTGTTGGGATTCCGATTGGAGGGACTGTGGCAGGCCGTGGTGATTCCCTACGCCCTCACGGCTCTCCTCTTCCTGGGACCCATCTTCGTAAACATGCAGAACGAGTCGATACGCTCGTATTTCGGTGTGTAATTCAATCCAAGTTTGACTCAATTTCGTTTCAACAATGGAAAATAATTGTTATTTCTTGTTTCTCTTCTCTTATTTAGACATTGACTACTGGAGAGGATCCTTCAGCAGCATTATTTGGGTGCGAAATCTTGTGATGGCTCCTTTAAGCGAAGAGTTTGTGTTCCGAGCCTGCATGATGCCCCTGATCCTGCAAAGCTTTTCGCCCACGGTCGCCGTGTTCATCACGCCACTGTTCTTTGGAGTGGCCCACCTGCACCACATTGCCGAGCGACTGAGCTTGGGAGTGGAACTGAGCACTGCCTTGTTGATAGGTTTATTTCAGTTTACCTACACCACATTGTTCGGGTTTTATTCAGCCTATCTGTTTGCTCGGACCGGTCATTTGGTGGCTCCATTCCTGGTGCACGCATTTTGCAACCACATGGGTCTACCGGATCTCCAGGACCTGTGGCAGCAGGATCTTTGGCGACGTGTCCTCGCCATTGTCCTTTATGTAGCCGGTTTCGCTGGCTGGATATATTTACTGCCCTTGGCCACTGTTCCTTCGTTGTATGCCAACACGCTGTACTGGAAAGAAAAGTAAATACATCGAATGAAGGACAGTAGCTTTATTTGTTATTTAGGTTCATCAACCGTTGCCATATGACAAGCTTGTATGTATCATGTTTCATATCGATATAACCATTCACGCAATATAAAAACAAAAACAATTTTAGAAGAAACCGGTCTTCCTGTTGATATATAAAAATCTACTTTAAGATAAATGTGAAAATGCATTATATGATCGATTGTATTTACGGAAAATTGGTTAGTTGTAGACCCACTGTCATCACATTTTGTTTATTAAATATTGTAAACAGCATTGGTATTTTTTGTTTTAAGCACATTATCCAGATAGAACAAAACTTTGGCAAAGCAGCGAGAGAGAGCGAGCACACATTGTTGTTTCAAAAAATCGCTAACACCTTCAATGGTTTTTTGATCATAACTTTGCTTAAACTCAACCGATTTCAGTCTGGTTTGGTTTTTTCTTCCTAGTTTTTAATGGATAACTTTACTGCATTTAAAACTCGATTTATAATTTTTGGCCAATTTTTGACCATTTTGACGATGTAACCCATTTCCTTTTTTTTGTAATGGGTAAATTTTTGGCTCAAAAATCGGGAACTTCTTCAGTGGTTTTTTGATCGTAACTTGGGATAAACTCAACCGATTTCAGTGTGGTTTGGTTTTTTCTTCTCAGTTTTTAATGGAGAACTTTTCTGAATTTAATACTCGATTTATAATTTTTGGCCAATTTTTGACCATTTTGACGTTAAATGGGACCGAAATGGATTAATTATAAATTATTTTATAGCCTAAAAAAAACTAAAAAAATTATTATTGTGTACATAATAGCCATGGTTTTAAATTCCGGCGGTAATAGGTGGTTCCAGTGGTGCCTAAGAACCAGCACTAATTCCCGACCGTTTGCCAACACTGTATTTCGAATGCCGAGCTTCTGTTTCTAAAATATTTAATATAATTGATTAAACTTGTGTTTAACTTCTATCATCTGCGACTATTTTTAAAATTTAAGTCAATTTAAGTTCCAATTTAAAGAAGCGATTAGTTGATTTTATTTCCCGCTCTTGCGTGAAAAGTGGAAACATCGATGCATCTCTTCCTAGAAATATCGATAGTATCGGCAGTAAATTAATGTTCTTGCAGCTCTATTTTGGTAGCATTTGGGTAAATATGTGATAATATAGTAAACGACGCACAACAAACGAGCAAAAAATTAAGCTGATACCGGAGAGGCTACCGGCTGGAGGAGAGGTAACTGCATGGCTCGAGCTCCTGAGGGAGGCCTTTGACGAGTGGAGGCATTTTTGGCCTTTGCCCAGGACCAACGATAGATAGTAATTATAGAATCATTAAGACTAAACCCCGGCCCATCCGCTTGTAGGTCGCCGAAGACCACGTCAACGTTCTGGCCAGGAGCGCAGAGAGACAGCCGAAACCACATCCAGCACCATCACCACCCACGCTGCACAGAGAACTGAAGCACCTGAAGGAACGCCCACAATGTATTGCCTGCAATGCCTGCTGCCCGTGCTGCTGATACCGAAACCCACAAATCCGGCCCTCATGGAGACGCACGTGATGTTCATCGTGCTGTACCTAGTCGGATTCTTTCTGGAGAGGAAGCCCTGCACAATTTGTAGCCTGGTCTTCCTAACCGCCGTCTCGCTGATCTGCTACAGCGGCATTGGAAACTGTATCTTTTGGGGCAACTGCGAGGGTCACCAGTGCGAGAATGGCTAGGCATCGCCGAGATTCCGCATCACCCCCCAGTACCCAGTAGTCATAGTCAACGAAGAGAGGAAGTGCTAATATTTACTATCATATTATTGAATTGCGTTCGCGTTGTTACAGCTTTACATCCTAGAAATACATTAAAAGAAATAGGAGGAAACGAAAAGGATAAGGGAACTTGACTAAATCGGAAATCAATCAGTGATACAAGTGATGAGTGAGTCCGACCAGGAACAAAGATTGTATGTTTATATCCACATTTTATTTCCAACTCCGCGCCATCGCCATCCCGTCATAATATATATTTGTATGTTTATGTTTCCTTCATAATTCTTTTGGTTATGAAACACTGTAATTGTATTCAGAGCGTGGGCTTGCTTTGTTTTTAAGGCTTAGACGAATTTAGTTATTACGAAAGAGCGCTACGAAAACGTATTGTACATCACCCCACCCGAAAACCTAAAAAGAAAATCGCTAAGAACCCCTAGATATCTACCCACTCGTCAATGCAACTTACGATTAGTCACTTATGTTATATATACACACATATATACTATACAAGATGTAATTGTAAAGAATTATTAAGGAAATCAAAGAAAATCACTGCGCCATCGGTCGCGGCTGACTTCGGTTGTTAACCTGTCTTGTGCACATGCAAAAACTGTATATACCAGCACATAACTTAACTTATCTAAACATATACATAATATACATACAAAAAAGAAAGCACAAACAATGTAAAAATGAACGAGAGAGTGTAACACTTATACAAAAAATATTGTTAGACTTTTGCGAATTTGTATAATTTGAGCGGTATCTAAAAGGAAAAAAAGCATGGGTAAAGACGTAAAGAAAATAAAGTTTAAACAATGCTATACTTTGTTTATTTCTTAAAGGGTTTGATTATAAAACATTTTTACACTTCTAAAAGCGCCTAACCCATTTCCCACTTTAGATTATTTTTGTAGTGGGTAGCAGAACTCAACATCGTATTCTGATCAATTATTAATTCACAAAAAAAATATTACATGGAAAAGAACTGTAAAGCGTTATTGAAACACTAGTCATTTCCTCCCAAAAGACATAGATTTCGTTGATTTTGTTATATTCCTCTAGCTTTATCTAGTTCAGAATAATACCGCTAAAGACGTCATCTTAGATTTTTTGTAGCTCAAAGAATGTAATATAATATTATTCTTAAATAAAATGCATTTATTTAAGAGAGAACCTTCTTAACTAAACTCTTCCTTTATAATCACCAGGATCCCAGAAATACTTGTTGTTTGATTTCCAATTATCCACAATTTTATTCGCTTCAAAATGTGTGTGTGTGTGTATATGGTAATACGTATATATATATTTTTATAAAATTTACAAATTTCTGTTTGCTGTCGTTTGTTTTGGATTTTGATTATATCAAGAATATACCAGATCAGCTTCAGCTTTAGCTTCGTTCTTAATTTACTAACAACTACACAAGACAATTAATTAATTAAAAATACGATAATAATTTATGTACAAAAATTTCCATCGGATTTATTTGTGCGTGTTTATGTGAAAACAAAAAAGTCGACAATTCAAAAAAACTGAAAGAAAAAACACTTTGAAAACTTTCACAATTTTTTTTGTTCATTATTCACAGGAAGTTGCTTTCATTTTCATTGTAGTATTGTTGTTGTTGATTGGAATGTAATACACGGAGTAATATAAAATATACAAATATGAAATATATAGAGAAGGAGGATTAAAAGAAGGCCCAAAGTGGTAGAAAGAGGATTGGAAAGATTCTTGTTATACTTTTGGCGTTTTTTTTTAAACATTTCTTTCTTTTTTAAGCTGCTTTAATAACAAAACAAATCGAGACGACTCGGTTACAATTCAATCGATTCTTCGGGTTTAGTTGGTGACATGATGACTCCTTCTCCTAGTTGTTCTCGCTCTTCCCCCGCGTCGAGATTCGATTCGCACAGCAGCAATCACAGGTGTGGTCTTCTTGTTACTTAAACGGAACGAGGCTGGACGACTGTAAAAGGAATAAATTGGATATTAAAAAAAAAGTATATAAAAGAATAAAGAAATAATCAATAAAAACAAGGGGTATTTTTAGAATTTGCTCATCCATTTTAATGATTTTTTAATCTTGATTCAAGGCTAATTGAATGCTCAGAATCATTAATTACGAATCCATTCAATTCGTTCATAAATCAAGTTCGACAATGGAAAAATTTAAAATGGGAGAAATAAATGCATTTAATTATTAATTGTGCTAAAATAAAGCAGACTACATCAAGATTTTTATTGAGATAGCCAGATTGCTTAGAGACTGCTTTGTTAATGTTGAGTTTTTAGTAGGAAATATATTAAAATATTTCCCATATTATTTGGAACTCTTATCTCCATTCAAAAATGTTTAATTTCTTCGAATTTCAGATTTATGTAGCTCTTAATTTATAAATTTTCGCAAGCTGGTGTTTAAATCTATTACTTAATTGAAAAAAACTCACGAGAATTCTTAAGAATTTGTTATCAATTCTTTCTTGACTACAAATCTGACAATGAAATGTGTACTCACAGTGTGGTCGCTGGGACTCCTCCGGGGCAGCGGGTCCTCCCTCCTGGATGGCCTGCATCATGGGCACCGGGATGCGCACGGGCGTGGCCAGGCTGCGGCCGTAGACCATGCGGCCGAAGGGCAGCTGCTGGGGCTGATCGGGCATGGGCGGGGTCATGGTGTCGCGGGGCTGCTCGGGCAGAGGCTGCAGGATCAGGCGCTGGATGCGCATCTGGGGCTGCTCCGGCTGCTCCTGGCGCTCCTGGGACTCCTGGTGCTGCTCCTCCTGCTGCTGCTGCTGCTGCTGCTGCTCGGCCTGAGCCTGCTGCTGGGGCACCTGAGGCTGGGACTGGGACTGTGACTCGGTGGTGGCCTGCTCGCCGGATGAGGAGACATCCTCATCGCTGCCCTCACTGGATTCGGCAGCCTCCTCGGCAGCCAGCTGACGCAGCTCGGCGGTGATGCGATCCTCGGCCATGCGCTGGATGTTCCTCAGATCCTCGGGAGTGATGCCGACGCGCTGCAGGGCCATGCCGAAGGGCATGGGCTGGATCTGGATCTGGGGCATGTCACGCTGCTCCTGACGCTGCTGCATTTCCTGGCGGTGCTGCATTTCCTGGCGGTGCTGCATCTCCTGTCGCTGCTGCATCTCCTGGCGCTGCTGCATCTCCTGGCGCTGCTGCTGCTGCTGGGCGGGAATCTGGACGGGCACATCATCGGCCACATGGATCTCGCGGAAAGGCAGCTGCTGCATGTGAATGCGGACGGTCTGGATCTTGGGCATCTGCATCTCCTCGGAGGACTCCATGCGAGGGGCCTGCATCACCTGCGGCGGCATTGGAGGACGCATGGGCAGGTGCTGGAACGGAGGCGGCAGCTGGCGGATGATGATGGGTCCCTGCTGCTGCTGCTGGGGCAGCTGCTGGTGCATCTGCATGGCTGGCGGCATCATGCGCTGGGGCATATGGGTGAGCGGCATTTGGTCGGGAATGCGGCCAAAGGGAATGTTTACTCGCTGGAAGGGAATGAACATGGGGCGCAGCGGCTCGGCATCCTCATCGGAGTCCTCCTCCTCCTGCTCGCGCTGGCGCTTGGCCTCCTTCTCCTCCTTCTCCTTGTCGTCGCCGCCGTCGCAGAAGATCGAGATGCGTTCGCCGGTGATGCGGGCCTTCTTCGGGTCGGTGGTCAGGTTGACGCCGAAGGGCAAGGCCACAGTCTTGGAGGGCGAGTCGACAATCTCCTCGGCGTGTTTGCGCTCCACCACGCAGTTCATGCGGGATCTGTTGTAGGTAATAAAAATATTTACTAAATATTTATTTTAATTAAAATTTCAAAGAGTACTTACTTCTTGTTGTTGCGCAGAATGGCGGCAGCCAGGTCGCTCAAGTCCAGCTCGAGCGGCATCTTGCCAGGATACTTCTGCATTTCGTCGGTCTCATCGCTGTCGGAATACGAGTTGTCCTTGTCGTTGCTGTCAGCATCCTGGCTGTGTTCAGCCTTGCGGCTCTCCGTATCCAGGTTCTGCAGCTCGGACTCGTCGCCAGTTCCGGCGGCACCCAGCAGAGGTTCAGCGCGGGGGAGTTCCTGAAAATATAATAAAACATAAGAAATTATTTAATATCAATTACAAAATATCAAATTCAAAGCTTTATTTCAGATGTATTCTAGTATTCTGTTCATATAGAAAATATCTTAAAGAAAATCTATTTCTCTAGGCATCATCCTCTTACTTAAAGCTGTTTAATAACGAGATTCTTACCGAACCCCCAACCAGTTCAAGTCTTAGATCATCTTCAGGCAATTTTCGGCATGTTTTGTTGAAAATTTTAAAAATTACTTAAAATTGTTTGGGCTCTCAACTGTAACTGCTGGCATTGCCGACTGTTTTTTCAGTTTTCTTTGACGTTTTTGCTGTATTTCTACTGGTTTTATTGCCTGCTGCTCTTCGTGCTCGAAACAATGAGGGACCGGGGACGGCAACGGCGACCGAGATGGAGACCTGATGGCAGTTGCCCGGCGGAGATGTGACCCCAACCTACATTCGACCGAAACCAAAAGTAAAATGCCATCGGAATAAACTTGTAGTTGCTGCTGCTGGCGAGAAGTCTAAACAAAACAGCGAACAGCCACGAAATTACATAATCACACACTCGAACAAATGGCCATATATTTGTATGTATACCTGAGTACCTGGGTTCGTACCTGGGCGAGCGGATCGTGGCTGAGCATACTTCACGCCCAGCCACAGTGGAAAATCGCAGAGAAAAGCAAATATATTTGAATATATGTATATGAACCTCATTAATGGCCAGCCACAAGCGAGGGGGCGGTGGGTGGAGTTTCGAGACCAAGGCAGCCGGCGGAGAGATTGGATAATGTTTTATATATCCGGTTTTGTGGATGGATGACTTCGTTTGCAGGTCATCGTGTACTTGACAAAAGATGTTGACATTGAACTGGGACAAGTTCTCTTTGGATTTCCTCTACAGCAGCTTGAGTTATTTATATTATGGTTGCCTTTCAAGATCTTTCAATCTCCAATGATTTTAGAACAACAGGAAGTTTGGGTTTCTATTAAAAAATATATAACAAAGAGTATAGGTAATACCCTTCTTTTTTTCAATCTTCAATGAAGTGTTACTCATTTCAAATACATTTTGACTAAGTTTTCTAAAAGCAGTTTTGAAGCTCTAACCACACCTTCATGTGTGACAAATTAAAAGAAATTTCCTTTCACAGCTTCTCAGAAAAACCACAATGATCCCCAAAAGCAATTAGCAAAACCCGTTCATATGCAGATTTAAAACTGAGTCAAAATTGAGTCACATGAGTGCTCGCTCCCAACCAGGTGACACACAATCTGAAAATTTCACTTTAAAATCGTGTGTAAGAGGAAAACAGCAGTTAAAGAAAAATAAAACAGAGACTAAAACTGAAACTGAAACTGAAACCGAAGCCGAACCCAACCAGTTCGGCAAACAAGTTTGCTCGATGTGATTGTTTATTTTGCGTATTCGTAGCTGAAATTCAAGGCCAGCGTCCACTGGAGATAAGATCAATTATAATACAAAGGGAACATTTGTGTCTGCCCCTAATTTGTTTTTTTGCGGCAGATGGGACATGTGGGGAATCGACCGGCCTGCTCGCCGCGACTCGAGTCGCATTAAGATGACAATTAAATGATTACAAATTGAACGCTTTGTGCAATTAAAATGACTGACAGACGTCCAGCCCAGACGTAGGCATTTGCTTTGGCAAAACTTTTATTTATAGCCCTGACTGACTGACGCACGTCAATCACCGACGACTGCAATTGAAATTCTAGAGGCGACGCGGGCAATTTCTTTAGGGAAATCATCCATAAAAAGCCCATTTGCCTAGCCAGCATAATAAGTTTTTCTTCTTCTCCGGCAGCCAATTTTGCACAACAGCAGATAAATTATATTTACCTATGTGCTCGCTGCTGGCCACACACTCTCGGCCTGCCTGCCAGCCTGTGTGTCTGTTTCGGCATATTACATAATCGTCAGGCCAAAAAGCATTTGCTGTGTCCCAAAAACCAAGTACGACAAACTCAAAAGACAACAAAAAAAAACCCTATAGAAAAAACGAAAGACTCAAGCTCGCAACTCGCCGTAAATGGCAAACAGTCAACGGCGAATGGCCAAAACCACAATGGAACTCCGCTCCTCTCGGCCTCTCGGTCGCTGATGGCTTTTAGCTGGAAGTTGGATGTTGGATGCCTGGGATGCTTGCCTGGCCAAAAGGTTGCTCAGTCGGTTGGCTATTTCGCTGATTATTTGGTTGGTGCCAAGCGGCGCCAGCCGGCAAAAGAAACGAACATGGCTGAAGAAAAATGACAGCAAAATTGCATTATGGCTGGGCTTTTGCAAGCGATGGTCACGTGAGAAGATCTTCATCTGCCAGAGATCTCTTTTGTGAGATGTAGGTGTTTGAAGCTGCCTTTGAGGGGAGGGATTCATCAATATTCAGATAGATTTCTTGGAAATTATAGTGGTTCTTAACAAAAACTGTTATTTATTTGACTTCATACTGTGATCACTCGGAAAATTATTAGTGAAATACTGCATACAATTCCTTTCAACATAAGAGTTATATTTACAAATCAGTTTCAAATTATCTACAAAAACCACTCATTAATCCAAATAGCCTTTTAACGTTTACTTAAAAAATATACTATTCCTTTTAGCTTCTCCCCTGATGACTTTACAATAACGAGCAACTTTCACTCTTACACATTAAATCCCAAAACAATCGTATTAATTGGGATCATATATTCGACAATGGGCCTTTATAAAAAGTGAGTTTTTTATATTTTGTTGAGAGGATTATGTGTTAGCTGATCACATAACAACTTGGAGGGAAGTTGCATTGCACTTTCACGATTTTTCCTACCATCTCTAGTTGCAGCCGCTGATGATCTCTGGCATTTGGAAGCCACAGCATCTGCAACATCAGCCACAATTGCTGCGCCCACGCCCGCTTGAGTGGATTACTTGCAACATGTTTTGTTCGTAGTTGTTGCTGCCACTGTGTTGCTGCCGCTGCTGCTGCTGCTTTCACTTTATCTGGCATTTGATTCGCAATTGTTTGCCGGGGCTGCTGCTCTCCGGTTATTATGTCGCAAGCTCCAAAAGCGAACTCCACCATTTTGGTGTCCACTTAAGCGTCAAATTATGGGAATTTCGCTTGATTGAATTTATAGTTGCATTCGCCGGGCTCGTTGGTTCATTCGCTGGCTCGCTCGATCGCTCTCCGATACGTTTACATAAGTTCCATGGAGTTGAATAACCTCATTCACAGCATTGAAGCTAATTACGACCGGACTGGCTAATACATTCGCGTATGATTTGTTTCGTTTTGCACTTTCCATATCGGCTAATTGAATATTGATGACACGAAATGCAAATGATTGGCCCAAAGTCATTAAATTTGAATTATTGCTCTTTGCCCCGTCATCGCCGTCATCAATCCATCGTTTTATCCACACACATTTACCCATTGTTTTTATGGTGTGCCCATAAAGAGTGGTAACCACTTTTTGTTTTATTTTATAATGGCCATTTGGTTACGGTTACATGCGTGTAATTTCTCAAGGAAGCAGACAATTGAGAAAATATAATTTTTGTATTCCCCAGCTGTTACCTGTGAATATTCGTATGTGAAATTGCAGTGCTTATTCAATCACTTTTGATCGAATTGGCAGCTATGTGGCAAGGTGTGATCGTTTGCCGGCTACTGGCGGGAATTTTATATAAAGAAATAACCAGGAAACGTTCCTAATTATTTATTTCATGGAGTTTTTAATCATTTGGCAACGGAGAAACAATTACTAAGTTTTTTAAGTGATTTACTGTCAATTACAACTTGAAGGAAAATTAATTATCTTTTGACTCACACATGTGATTTTTCTATTAACTGAAAGCCTATGAATTAAAGGCCTTTTTTGGTTAACGTTAATTTATTTTCATATAAATATTTGCAGTGTGCAAATGTATATTTTACCAAAGCAAATCAGCAGCTGTTGCCTTGTCTATAGCTACTTTTTATTAACCATATCATCATATCATATACTCATATGTACTATAGCTCATATATCACATTTCGTACCTGTCACAAGACTGTGGCTCCATTGGGAACTAATAGCGCGTGCAGTCAACAAAATTTCAGGGAAATTACAACAAGTCCGCACGAGAGGCGAACATTTTTCGGCTACCACGAGGTTGTACCTACATTTTCCGGTAATTATATTTAATTTGCCTTAATATTCGAGTTTTTTTTCGGGAGCTGACTACAGCCTGTGGCGTGTGCAGCCAAACGATGCGAGCCATTATTACCCAACTATATAATTTTAAGGCCCAGAGTCCAAACACGATACTAATCTGCCATAGCTGCGGATCATTGAAGCCCAACGGATTGTACAGATTGGGCTATGTACGGTGTATGGTATATAGGCATATATATACATATATATTTCTGACTTACCTTGCCCACCTGCTGCAGAGTCTCGAGCATCAGCTCCTTCTCCAGCACCGAATCGAGAGCCTGGACCTGATCGCACGACGCCTTGGCCTGCAGATACGACGAGGCCAGGATGAAGGCACCCAGAATAAAGGATGACACGATGATGGTGAAGGCGGTGATCTTGGCAATTTTCACCGAGTTCGCCTGACGCTTGTAGGCCTACAAGAAATGCAAGAAAACAATTAGCCATGAGGTGTTATGTGTTATATTTCGTTGAATGCAATTCGTTATTTCTACGTGCTCGTTTGTCTACGACCTCTCTGTGTGTAGTTGGTTTAAGGTTTACTTTATTTGGGGGTCAGGTAAAAGCGGCGACCTTACTCTACAAAATGACCCAGCACGTTTCCCCTTCAAAAAGGTTACCAATTTTTGGAGAATTTCCATAAGAGTGTGCGGTGTGCAGAAAAGCTTAGTGAGTTACAAAATGTACAACAATTGTTACAGTTAAGAGATGACCCAAGTGAAAAGCTACACGAAACCATAACAGTTTTTCTTTGCTTTTAGTTGGATGAATATTTATAGGAACTTCAGTTTCTAAAACAATCTAGAAAACATGTTATCTCTGCTAATAGTTAATCAATTGATCCATGTTTATATAAAACATTTAAATGGACTTAACCTCGTCTTAGATCATCACAAATATTTGCTTTCCTGGCAGATTTACGCCGTGACTAATATAAAGCTTTCCGCTTAAGGTGCAAAAATTTACAAGTTGATGCAAAAAGCCGCAGAAGAGAAATGTCAACAAAGAAAAAAGTATGGGTACGTAGGTATACCTTTGTGTACATATATATGAATGAGGGAAAAACAAATCATTCCGCATTGAGGTCTTCGATTGCATAACTGGAAACCAGCTAAAGGCACCGCAAAATTGAGGAAATGGCAATCCCAAGTGAAAACTGAAGAGTCTTGCTCTTGGTTTTTCGGTTTTCGTGTTGCCTCTTGGGTTTTTTGTTTTTTTGGTTTTCGTTTTTGGCTTTTGTCTGTGACGACTGGGGGTGTGGGTGTGGGTGCAGTCAGGTGAGGCCCCTTTTTGGGGCTGTATCTCTCAGATATGGTGTGCGCAGCGAAATGTGCAATGTGTTTTTAGTTGTTTTTTTTTTTGTTTTTTAACACCTTTACGTGCGTGGCTGGTGTGGCCCCAAAATGCAATTGCGAAAGTGAATTGTGAGTGAGTTACGAACATCATCGGCAAGTGAAGTGGAAGTGAATGGATCCACTCCACTTTATACTACTCTACTCTACTCTACTGATGAGGTTTTAATTTTTGTATATTCGGTGGAGATTTTGTGCAGACAAAAGACTTGAGCGACAAACCTGATGATTAAAGTTAAAAAATCCCATCTGTGGTTGGTTTTGAGTGTTGTTTTTGGGGTTGTTGTTGTGTGTTGTGGCGGGTGCGAGGGGAATAGAGAAAATTTCATATGTCAATCATGGTTTTGGTTTTGTTTTTAGATTTTTTTGCATTCACATTTTGGTTTTTTTTTGACAGGCGAAAGAAAAACGATTTTTGTGGTTTTTGTTTCGAGTGTCATACACTCACACACACACATACACTTATGGGGAAAAGTACACAAAATCAAGCAAAGACAAGAAGTTAATGAGATTTTATCGACTTGAGGTAAAAACACATTCGACTTAAAGGTAAATAATGCACAAAAGGGAAAGCTTTTGGCCAAGGGTCACCCTGCGAAGGTTAAGACTGAGCTATTGACGGATTGAGCAACTGATTGATTGATTGATGGACTGGCTGGCAAGTCCATTGAGTTATTAGAAAGGTCAGGCATTGGGCCCAATAAATCATACCAAGTCAATGACTCGTTTTAATGCATTTATAAATGAAAACAAATTATAAGCCATTAAGGAAATCAAGATGGAAATTGTTCATATTTATTTTTCCACAAAAACGCAATCAAAGAGCTTTTTAGTTTATACTTTATTTGCAAAATAAAAAATTTAAGTATAAGAGGTAAACTATATTTCGAATTAAAAAACTCAAGTTTTAATAATAATAAAGCCTGTTAGATAACTGTTTGCTTTCACTGTACCCAAAGTAAGGCACAAAAAATACAATAAAACAATAAAAAATATATAAACTGGGTAGGGAAACCCCTCACAAATCATTTTATGGCTGATGCGGATGCTGACTGCTGAATGCCAAATGGAAAAATGTAAAGTGCACTTTATGCAAATTTTTATTTAACCCACACACACACAGACCCACCCAGAGATCTAATAATTTCGTATACATATATAGGGTGTAGATGGCCGGGGGAAAACAAGTTGAACAAGTCAAAGTCTATATAGGTACTGTATTTGTTTAGGTTTTGCGTCTTGCGTTATTAGCGGTGTCGTGACTGGAGCATTAGAGCTCTCCGAGCTCGGATTGAGGTGGTTTTCTATTTGTCCAACCATATCGGATACACCGATCCATTCACACCTCGCCGAGAATTGCTCGACGGAGCCCCGGGATGTGAGTGTGTCTTGTATCTGGTATCTTGCAGATACACAAGTATCGCTGAGGGAAATGTCAACCCGCAGACTGGCATCAAATTGTCAAAGCCGCTCACGTTGCATGCGATTCCCTGGGCACCTCCGACGACAGACAATAATAATAATTTTTAAAATTGCACATTAATGGCGGCGGCGGATTCGCTGGGAGGGGGAGATTGCAAATTGCAAATTGTAAATTGCTTATGCATGCGATGCAGACTGATTTTTAGTGGAAATGCAGCTCACGTTTGCCGCTGCGTGCAGAGAAAAGTCCGCATTGCGCATACGCTCCGTGGTACGCAAGCGGATGCAATAAGTCACAGACTGACCCTGGCATTTTCTAACCCACTTGGCTGCTGGCCCATCCAACATTGAGCGGGTCAGCTAAATAAGCAAGTCTTACGCTTGAAAAAGCCAGCTAATGTGGTTGAATTCCAGTAAGAAAATATAGCTATTTAAACCAGTATTTAAAATTAGATTTTATTGTAGAAGAATTTTATTTAGCTTTTCTTGCGAGACTAAAAGGATATGAATCACCTTTTAAATATTTTTTAAAGTTATTCTTTACAACAATTAGACCTTATCGGAATGTGTTAACAAAAAACTACCATGAAAAGGGCTAAGATATTTCTACACCACATATTTCCACTAATTATAAAAGCTGTTCTAGTTTTCCCCCTGTGCCAGAGTGGCGCAACTAATTGCCCCTTAAAATATAATAATAAGCCTGTTCTCAGCTGCGTCATTTGTCACACACAAAGAGGGGGTGTGGCTTGAGGAATCGAATAATCGAGCCTTTACTGTACTCACCGGTGGCGGCTCGCTGGCGGTGCTGTAGACCTCGCTAGCCGCATAGTCGGGCTTCAGTTGAACGGTAGTCATCGAGACGTTATCCTTCTCGGTCATCTATAGCACTACAAGATATTGGGGAACAACAATCAGTTAACTGACATCAAACTCCAATGAAGTATCCGGCAAGGATAACTGACTGAGATCTCGGACAGTTCGTATTTGTTAATTGTTCATTTCGGCATAGCACACTTTCTTTTCTTTTTGAAACACTTTTCACTTGCTTTAGTTTGTTCTGGCGATTTCCATTTGCGCTTCACTTACGTAGAGGATTTTTCCAAAAATTCGTTACAGAGTAAAAGGAATTTTGACGTATATTTTTTCAGCGATTTCTGTTGAGTTGTTGGTTGAAAAAGTTGCCTGACCAACTTTTCAGAAGGGGGGATTTTTTGGCCTTCGGAAACTTTGGAATACTACGACTTTATTGCACGACTGCCACTCGCCGTCTGAAGCCACAAACGCGTTTCGTTTCAGATTTGTCTACCAGATTTAAAACTTTTTTCATAGCTGACGTCGGCCGAGGCAGAGGCGGTGACAGAGGCAGCGACTGCGGCAGAGGCAGCGACTGCAGCAGAGCGGCCCGTCTCATATAAACACAACAAACAACAAAAACAAGAGGCTCAGACAACTGCACGATCAACACGAAGCGAAAATACGAACAACAAACGACGAACGAACGAAAAACAAAAGTTAAAATAAAAAAAAATTATAACAAAAACAACAACAATATACTAAAGTCGGCTGGCTGGCTTACAAATACATTTGTGCTATATTCATACGAGTTCGCTTACCAAACAGTAATAACCCACTATATAAGAAGGATTTGCAGAAAGAAATTGAAATTGAAATTTAATACAATTTGGTAATCTTCAAAATACATTTTCTAAAACGTATCTTTAATAGAATAGGGAAATTTATTCAATTATTAATAAAAATGTAGGTTCTTAAAAGTTGTAACTTTCCTAAGCTTCAAATCCCTCTTATCGAATAACCACCGTACTTGTGGAGGCTGAGCTCAGGTGTTGAAAAAGCTTTCGGCCATTGTGGACTCACCGAAGCTGCTACACACACGTGATTGTGCGTTGACGCTTGGCAATTAGCCGATCGCGAATTAAATTGGGTTTATAAATAAAATTATATTAAATGATTTAATGGCTTGTGTCCTCAACTATTTATAGAGGCTTTGTTGTGTGCGAATGAGTGCTTGCTTTTGCCGACACAATTCGCTTGGCATTCCCCCAATTAGTGCAGCTAATGTGGTTTGTAGGCAGGAACTGGGAAATTATGTAAAAGTTTTGCTAGCGATATGCCCCACTGCTGGTGGTAGGGTATATATGGGGGATACAAGAAAAAAGCTCCCGCGACACACTAAAAATTAAAGGTACTCCACCACTGGCACACACACTGGCACACACATAAATTAACAGCCAAAGCAAACCCCGTATAACTTGCTCCCCGACTCAAAAGTTGTTGTAGCGACGGCGGCGGCGCACTATGGGGCAAAAGATACAGATACGTTGCAAAAATCCACTTTTTGATGACAACGGATCGTAAAATTTGTTATGGCATTCGACAGGTAATAGTTCAAAGGGGTCGAATCCAAAAAAATATTAAGATCGGTTCAGTATCTTAGAAGTTACACGGGTTCAAAGTTGAACTTTTTTTTGGTTGCAAAAGATTTAGTTCGTTTTTTAGAAAAATTCTGAATTTGCGGCTGATTTTTGGCTAAACTATGTAACCAACCGGCATGGTTTTGGTTTCTATCGAAAGGATCATCAAATCTCGGTAAAACCAAGGTAGAATGAAATTATAATATGTTTTGCACGTGCAGGCATAACTGTTTTACCAAAGTACTAATTTTTCACCTATTTTTCAACTTTGATGGAATGTCAAAAATGAGACTACACGAGATGATGGGTTTGGCGTATGAGGTGTTGTTCTTGAATATGTCCTTTATCATATTCAAAAGAGATCGGCTGCCCCAATCTGCCCCTAAGAAATTCCAAGGCAAAAGATACTTTCAACTCAGCGTAAAAAACGGGCGGTTTCGAGCAAATTCTGCTACAAGCGCAGTACGAA
>VNJV01018987.1:0-37744 GCA_008042635.1 Drosophila nikananu | reverse complement strand
TTTCAATGGAATATTTATTCATAATGCCTGGGAGGACATTGGCAAAGAGTTGCAAAAAGACGGTAAGTAACTAATAATTAATTAATTTTATTATCAAAATCAAATTTATTTAAAGCGAGAGATTGCAAAATGGCGTGCAAGTCACTGCGAGACATCACCACTATTCCCATATTTAATCCGCTTGAATTCATTTTAATATTACTGCGTAAAGTTTGTTTACATAAAACAGCTGTGCATATGTGTCAGTATGACCCCATTTACGCGTTTTCCTCCTTTTCCTTTAGATTTTTGGTCACACTGGTTCCCGAGCAAAATATATAGCAATTCCGCTATGGTCTGGCTTTAAGAAAATTTATCTTATCTCAGTACCTAGCTTTAAAAAAAAAATTTAAGGGGTTACATCGTCAAAATTGAAAAAATTTTTTCCAAAAATTAGAAATTTAGTTTTGAATGCAGAAATGTTCTCCTATAAAAACCAAGAAGAAAAAGCCAAACCAGACTGAAATCGGTTGAGTTAAAGCCAAGTTACGATAAAAAAAAACCACTAACGAAGTTCTCGATTTTTAAGCCAAAAATTTGACCTACTTAAAAAAAATGTAAGGGGTTATATCGTCAAAATTGACAAAAAATTTTCAAAAAATTAGAAATTAAGTTTTGAATGCAGAAATGTTCTCCTATAAAAACAAAGAAGAAAAAACCAAACCAGACTGAAATCGGTTGATTTTAAGCCAAGTTACGATAAAAAAAACCACTGAAGAAGTTCCCGATTTTTAAGCCAAAAATTTGACCTACTTAAAAAAAAATTTAAGGGGTTATATCGTCAAAATTGACAAAAAATTTTCAAAAAATTAGAAATTAAGTTTTGAATGCAGAAATGTTCTCCTATAAAAACAAAGAAGAAAAAACCAAACCAGACTGAAATCGGTTGAGTTTAAGCCAAGTTACGATTAAAAAACCACTGAAAAAGTTCTCAATTTTTAAGCAAAAAATTTGTTCCATTAAAAAAAAATGTAAGGGGTTACATCGTCAAAATTGTCAAAAATTGTTCAAAAATTAGAAATGGAGTTGTGAATGCAGAAAAGTTCTCCTATAAAAAATAAGAAGAAAAAACCAAACAAGACTGAAATCGGTTGAGTTCAAGCCAAGTTACGATAAAAAAACCACTGAAGAAGTTCTCGATTTTTAAGCCAAAAATTTGACCCACTTAAAAAAAATTTAAGGGGTTACATCGTTAAAATTGACAAAAAAAAAATTCAAAAATTAGAAATTGAGTTTTGAATGCAGAAATGTTCTCCTATAAAAACCAAGAAGAAAAAACCAAACCAGACTGAAATCGGTTTAGTTGAAGACAAGTTACGATCAAAAAACAACTGAAGAAGTTCTCGATTTTTAATCCAAAAATTTTACCCACTTAAAAAAAAATGTAACATCGTCAAAATTGACAAAAAATTTTCCAAAATTTAGAAATTTAGTTTTGAATGCAGAAATGTTCTTCTATAAAAACCAAGAAGAAAAAACCAAACCAGGCTGAAATCGGTTGAGTTTAAGCCAAGTTACGATCAAAAAACCATTGAAGGAGTTCGCGATTTTTAAGTAAAAAATTTGGAACATTTAAAAAAAAAATGTAAGGGGTCTTCAAAATTGTCAAAAATGTATTCAAGTTAAGACATTTAAAATATCGTATAACATATTATAAATTATAGTATGTGCAGTTTATTTATATAAATTTAATCTAAAAATCTTCCACGATCAGCGCGGTTCCAGCTAGAAGAATCTGCTCTGGTGACCCAGCCAAAATATCAACATTTAGGTAACAAATCAACTTGTCCCGACTGCTTCGTGAGTATAGCGGTAATTTAGGCTTTGATTCACTTCTTTGGGCAGGGTACAATGCGTTTTTGCCATGTTTCGAGGATTCCAATGTCGTAGAAGCCTGCTCTTTGGTTTTGTAGCCGACAAAACAGGGGTTGGATTTTTCCATTCCACTTTTGGCGCCATCAATCTGAAATGAAAAAATTTAATATCAGTTTAAAATTATCCTAATAAATACTATTTGTTTAATAGACATTTTTAATTTTAAAATATTTTTCTTGTACCATTGCGATAGTCAGCAAATAATCGATAAACTATCTAAATTAACGCTGTTTGTGGACGCGCATCACTAATAAAATCTCGGTTTAATTTTCGTTCCACTTATTCACGATTTTGATTTGTGGCGCGCTCTAGTGATGCTGAAAACATCGATGCATCGAAAATAGATTTTTTTTAATTTATCAAAAAATTTAACTGGGCTAAAATAATTAAATTGAGATATAAAAATTATCGATATATATATATTATCAACAACCGAATTTCCGAAATCATCGATGTTTTCATCGATGTGTTTGCACCTCTAAACTCTACCGGAATGTCAATCAAATGAAAACAAAAAAAAAAGCGGCGTGAAAAACTGAAAAGGACGGCAGGAAACCAATTTCGCAATTCCCTTCGATGCGGTAAACGGAAAAGGATAGCCGGAAGAGGATAACCGACTCGGGCCACAGGGAGCAGGCACCAAGGGCCGGATGGAGACGCACTTTATGGCTAAAATGGGGAAGGTAAGACACAAAGAGACGGAGGAGACGACGCACAGAAGCCAGAGAGGAGGAGGGTTTGGGGGGGCGACAGTGAAAGGGGAGCCAGGCGGAGGGACATGCTACATGTTTATAAAAAAAAAACCATTAAGGAGGAAGCTATGTGTGTGTGTAATTAAATATTCCTTTGAAACTCGCGAGATATTAAGAAAATGCAGTGAATTGTAATAAAGCATCGTCTTGTTTGAAATCCCTTACTGAAGTTGGACAACCAAGCTAATAAACATTGTAAAAATCCCAAACTCACCTTTAGTGGAGCCAGTTTGAGGATTACCGTTGAAGAATCCGCCTCCGAGTTGTCCAGTCCACAAGTTTTCAGCTCCAGACGTTCGGCAGAAACTCCCGTCCTGCGAGATTGCAGCAACTTCAGGCAGGCCAACAGGTTCTCGCAGTTAAAGACGTGAATCAGATTGATTTCCTCTCCAAAATCCAGGCTGACTTGCTCCCGGAAACGCTGTTCGGCGGCCTGGGCTCGAACGATGAGGGCTCTCAGGAAGTCCACGGCACTGCTGCTGCCAGGACCAGTCCACAGCTTAAGCCACACGGCGGGGATCTAAGTTGGAGAATTTGAAGTAGATAAACCCCTTTCTTTCTCTCCGTTCAAACTTACCTGCTGTTCGGCCAGAGCCCTCAGAGTGCTGGCATCTGGCACTGTGTCCTGGGGGTCCTTGAGCCAGGCATGCATCTGGGAGAGGATCTGGTGCACAGTGCGGTACAGTTCGGCGCCCACTTTCAACTCGGCGAGGACGAATAATGCCCAAGGCGAGTCCCCAGGATCCCGTGTCGCCTCCTTGACCGTCTGGGCAATGGTACAAGACGCGGCCAGCTTCCTCCATAGATTCAGTAAGGGTTTGATTTGGTGCTCCAGCTTCTGACGATCAGTGATTAGGTGCTGAGCGGATGCCCTGGTTTCCCCCTCACCTCCAGCATCTCCATTCGTTCCTCTGCCATAGTGCAGGCCCCGTAGTTCCTTGATCACCCTCTTCGCCTGCTCGATTTCTCTTTGCTGCTGCGCCTGACTGGCCAAGCCGTACATGCTGGGCTCATCCTGGTCGGGCAGCTTCTCCAGTGCCGCGTAGTAGTCCTGCAGCTGGCTACTCGTGGGTATGGATAGCGACGACAGTCCGAGGGGGGACCAGCGATTGCTCAAGACGTCGGCGCAGCAGAACTGATTCAGATAGCTCCTTAGGATCTCCAAGTCCCTCAGATTGCTGACGCGTCCGCCAAAGGCCAGCGCCTCGCTCAGACGCTGCAGGAGAAGCCAGTCGCATTTACCCGAGTTGAGGTGCGGATCCAACCATTTGAGGATTCCCAGAGCAGCCTTGAGGTCCGCCTCACCGAACTCGTAGTACTTGGACCAGCCTTGGGGTATGAATTGACGCCTTTGCTGCAGGACGGCCGTCAGGATGAAGTAGACCAGGCGCATCTTGAGGCTCTTCGGCTGATTTCTCACATTCTGATCCTGTTCGGCGGCGTAGTTCTGGACCAAACGCATCACGATCTGCTTGAGTCCCTTGGGCTGTTCATATCGCACTTTCAGGCACTTGAAGACCGCAGACTCCGAGAATCCTTCTGTGGACTCGCAGAGTAGCCACAAGCGAAACTCCTTGGACTTTTGCATCTCACTCAGTTCCCTCTCCATTTGCGTGAGGAATTCGGGCACCAAGTGGACATTCTTCACACACAACCAGTGGCCGTCGAGGGCGGCTTGTCGCATCCCAGCGAGAACTCGCTTCTCGGAACCCTTGCCAATGGCCATTTCCCTGTACTTCTGATTGCTCCACTTTTTCAGTTCGGTGGTGGGATCATTTTCGGCCTGGCTGATCATCAAAATGGGGCGATCGCAGCTGCTCTGTTGCAGCAACTGTTCCACTGATGGCTGGGTTGAGGCATCAGGTGATATTCCCAGCAGATCGCTGCTCACGCGGCGCAGTTGTTGGAGCATCAAGTCGGGTCGGAAGATCTGGGCAATGAGCACGCGCTGGAAGCTGGAACCCAGGGCAGCTGTAACCACAAATATCTTATAAGCAAGAGTTTATTAATTAAATTGCAACTGTTTACTTACGCAGGACATCGTCAGCTTGTGACTCAATGAATCCCCGCCAGATGTAGTCCTTATCCAGCTGGAGTTTGCCTCGCAGATCTGGAAACAACTGCAGCAGCATGGCCAGCTTAAGTTGCGCCTCCTTAGCCATGCAATCGGGCAGTTTTCCCATCTGACCTAGGAGCATGCTGCCATCCGAGCTGCCCATGAAGTTGTTCACAAACAACTCCCACTCCTTGGGGTTCCACTTGTCGGGATAGGCCTGATGGCAGACCCACAGGGAGAGGGCTAGCTGACTCTCCCGGGAGGTAGCTCTGGCCAGGTTCATGTAGACACTCCTTACCAGCAACTCGTACACCTTGGCGTCCTCCCGCTGGTTCTTGGAGAGTGCTCCCAGAAAGAGTTCGATGAAAACCAGAGCGGATAGTTCGTAGCCCTGAATGAGACCGGCGTAGAACGAGGAGGCGCGGGCGCAGAGTTCCCTCAACGAACCGAACTGGGCCAGCAGAGTGTCCTTGATCCTTCCGCTCTGCTTCAGAGCCTCATCGATCTGAGCGCTGCTCTGCTTCACCTCATTCAAGCTGGCCAAGAGTTGTTCGTTCCGCAGGATATCACCCTCTGACTTCGAAAGCTGCTCCAGCAGCTTGTCCTGCATATCCATTCGCTGCTTCAGCAGATCTCCCTCCCTTTGCAGCAACTCAATCCTCTGCTGCTCCAGCTCTGCATTCTTCAGAACGATGGCCTTGGACATCAGCTGATCGGCCAGTCCAGCGGCTGTCACAGTGAATCTCAGGAGATTGAGTTGACTTCTCTGCTCCGCGGGTAGATCCAAGCGATGTGATTTACTGATCAGCACCAATTGAAAAGCCTCGTGGAGATCCACTAGCTTGGAACCAATGGCCAGTTGTTTCTTATTGAATCGCACATAAATGTGACCCTGCAGGAGTTGCAGGATGGGCGGACGCAGCTGCTCGCAGTCGGTGACGAGTAGCGTCTTGCCAAACCGCACGCCCAGCTCCAGCTGATAGGCCAATCTCTCGTTGCCATGGGTGGTCATCTCGCAGGCCCTGCCACTCCCCTTGAGGTGAGCCATCAGCCACTGGGCAGCTGTTTGCGTGGGATCCAGGAGCAGGGGAATGGGACAGGCTCCGTAGGGCAGGGAGAGCATCTCGCCGAGCAGGGCAGCGCTCTCTATGATTTGGGCATCCCGCGCTAGACCCTGGCTCTCCCAGATGATCTGCTGCTGTTCCGTGAGCAGAGATTCCCGAAGATTGAAGTCCTGCGGCAGGCGTAAGTCCACCGCCAGGCGCTTCAGGGAGGAACTATAAAGGAAATGATATAATAATCCATATTTTCCTTGCTGTAACACACTTACCTCCTCTGCTCCAGACCCAATCCCGCATAGTAGTTCACAGCGATGGCTATCAGTAGCGTCTTGGCATCCAATGTTTTGTGGGCCTTCTTCAGCTCCGCCAGCTGATCACTCCAGGTGGCATATTCCGCACTCAGCTTACCCACTAGGAGCTCCGCTGCCTGCAGGGTGCCGCTGGCCTCCTGGAGCTTCAGCTCCAGCACCGCTGCCTCCTGGGTGTAGGTCTGCAATTTGGCCGACAACTGCTTAACCCTCTTATCCACATCGTCCAGCCCGCTGGCCAGCTCCTGCATCTCATCCTCGGCTGCATTGAGGTTCTTCTGCAGCTCGTTCTGCTCCCGTTCGAGGGGCTTGATGCTCTGTATGACCCTGGAGTAGCGGACACTGGCCTGCACCCAGGCCGCCAAGGGAGCCGCTGCTGCCGAGGCACGTTTGGCGTTCTTGGACTCGTAGGAGTCGCCCTTGGCGAGGAGCAATCTCTCGACTGCCTCGCAGTTTTCGGGGCTGATCCGAGCGGGATCCAGGGACCTGATGTCCTCCTTGACGCCCCGCTTGGCCAGAAAGGTTTTCATGCTGTTCCACGAAGTGTCTCTGATGCCCATCAACCGGAGCACGCCCTCCAAGATGTCCCTCACCGCCTCGGGCGGTGCCCTCAGGGATCTGATTTCGCTGAGGGCCTCGGACTTGATTTGACCCACTGCATTGCTGGCCTCGGCCAGGATCGGCTCCACTTCGGCCAATTCCTGTTGGATTTCCCTCTGCCGCAGCTTCAACTGTTCGCTGCTCTTCTGGGTCTCTTGCTTCAGCTCCAGCATGCTGGACTTTTGCTCGTTGGCATTCCTCATGGTGGCCGAGATCATCTCCAGGGCATCGTTGGCCAGCTGTCGCTTCTCGCCGAGGGCCTGCTCCTGAGCAGCGGCATTGGACTTTAGGGTATCCACCAGGGCGTGAGCCGAGGCCAGCTTATCCACACCCATTTGCAGCTTCCCCAATCTCTGGTCGATCTCGTTGGCCGCATTGCTGTACATGTGGAAGTAGCTCCGGATGAGTTGGAGGAACCTTTGCGAGGGCTGATCCGGTGGCAGTTCGTCGGACATATCCGCAAAATGACTGCAAACGGGCACCTTGCCGCGTCCATTGTTGCCTCCACCGGCCACAGATTCATTTAGGAGTTCGATGAACTGTTTCGGCAGCATGGCCAGAGTTTCCCTGGACTCGGCTCTCACGTAGAGCAGATCCATCTGCCGGTGCAGGGCGGGAAAGGTGTTGAAGTAGTCCTGGACTCTGGCACTGCTGGGATCCAGCACCAGAATGATGTGCAGGTTCTCACGGGCACCTAGGATTGTTATTTAATTATTATATTTATATCCAGGAATTTCTTTTTCAAACTTACGCTTCATAAAGTACGTTCCCAGCGATTCCTGGTATCCCTCCAGCTGTGCCGCCTGCTTCAGCGTGCTGGCCACCGCCTCCAGATCGTCACCAAACAATTCGAGGATCTCGCTGCCCTCGAGCAGGGCCTCGATGGGCTTCAGGATATCCGGGACATAGCTCAGCCAGCAGTGCTCGATGAGCAGGTAGCTCATCTGCTGCTCCAGGGCAGCCGTCTGCATGGCCAGCTTGAGATCGTTGTAGAACTCGGTGAGATCGTAAGAGGAGCCTCCCTGCAAGGTCAGCACCTTCGCCTCCTGCAAGGTGGCCGCCGTGTAAATGGCATCTAGGTGTCTGCCGCCAGACTGGCTCAAGATCAGCAGGTGGGCATCGGGACGGGACAGGACTCGAACCATTTTGGCTGTGTGATGCAAGAGCTCCTCGGTAATGGGTGCAGCGATGCTGTAGCTTTCGGTATCTGTTGGGAAAAAGAGGAAATGTTCATTAAATTCGGAAACCTTTTGTTGTTTTTTAATGATTAAACTGTAGATCTCTTATAGTGGATACTTTCGTCTCGTTTCTCTGTGTACTTTCAGTGGATGACACCCGAGGAGGAGGCGCGCCAGAAGTTCATCATGCGGGAGCGGGATCGCGAGCGGAAGCGGATCAAGCGCTTGAATCCCGAATACCGGCAGATGGAACGGGAGCGGGATCGGTTTCGCAAGCAGACACCCAGGCCCAGTGTAGTTATCCCCGATTACCCCCAAAGTGAACCCCAAAAAGCCATGTCCATGTGTCTTGTCTTGAAACTGCAGCTTTAACTTTGATGCGTGAGCAGAACTAATACATTTTAAGGGACAATCTTTTGGCAGAGCAACAGATTCATAATTTGGTATTAGTTGTATTAATAAAGGAACCCCTTCAGAGGTTTCTAGCTAGTTTTTTTTATCAGAAAATTTAGTTTTAGAAACATAAATGGGGCTTATGTCTTTTTATTTACCTACAAAATAGTTTAGTTGTATATATTTATAGTTTTCAAATATTCTGATGTATTTATTCAACCTATTGCTAATATTCTGTACTTACTGCATATGGTCACCTGTCTCTGTACCTCCTCCAGCCACTCATCGTGGCTTAAGCCATGCAGCTGACCCCGCGATTTGGGCGATTTGGGCACAAAAAATACTTTCTGAAAGGGAAAACTAGTATTTTCTGAAAAATCTTAACTGCAAACTCGAAACTCACCTCCTTGCCATAATATTTGCGCATCGTCTGCTTGAGTATGGCCTCGAATTGCTGGACATGCTCCTCGCTAATCAATCTATCCTTGAACATGCCCAACAGCTCGCAGTAGAGGGCCTGAAAGGAAATCCCAATTTGCAAACTGATTACGCAAAAGCTGAGAGAAAAACCTAATACAAAATTAAATATTTCTTGCACATTTAACTAAGGAAAACTCCATTATTTGCAAGGTTTTGTAGAAAAGAAACATTATTGCAAACCCTCTTTTTATTTAGCAATCTGTGATAACTTTTCATGCTTTTTCTCTCAGTGCTCTCATACCTACCTCATTGAAATCGCTGGCGGGATAGAAGACGAGGGCATCGAGGAGCTTCATGATGCATTTCGGGCTGAACTGATAGTGCGCCTGCCTCGCTCCGGCGGCGGTGAAGGTGGCCTGCAGCTAAAAATGGGGCAAAGTCAATTAGCAGGTCCTCGGACATCTGCCACCAACACCAACCTTCTCGAAGCACTCCATCAGTGATTCGCTGACGTGCTGTAAATTGACTCCACCTCCTCCTCCTGCCCGTCCTTTGAAGTGCTCTCCCAGCAGCGGTTCCAATCGTCGCTGAACGATTTCCAGCATATCCTGGCTGCTGGGTCGGGAGACGCGCAGAAACTGATTGATGGCGTAGTAGCGCGGTGCGATTTTCATGGGATTGCCGCTAATGGAGGCGCAGATTTGCAAGCCGCTCACGCCAATCCATTCCAGATTCTCGGCATAGAAGCCAGCCCTTTGGGCCAGTTGCAGGAGTAGCTCCACCACCTCGCAGGCTCCCCAGGAGTCCAGCTGGCAAAGGTCCAAGTTCTTCATGAAAAGCACTAGCCTGGCCAGCTTGGGTCGGTACTCCCGACCCTTGACGCCGCTGACTGTGACGCAGTGCGTCCGCAGGGTGTGCAGTATGTAGCTGGGTGTCAGTTGATTCGAGCAATTGATGGTCACCAGCTGGTAACCGGAGTTTTCTAGAACGGCTCGCTGAAGGAGCAGCGTTTTTCCCGCTCCACTGGGACCGATCAGCATGAAGGGCGAGATTCTGTTGCCTTGGGCTCCCAGCAGGCTCTCTAAAATGTCCAAATAGGATCTCACATAAGCTGTCACTATTAATGGCGAACCCTTTTCGGGTGTCTCCATGGCATCCACTGGATACTGTTCCAAAGAATTCCTTCGATTGTCATAGTATGTGAGTTCTGCGTAGTTGGGATTGCCTATATAGAGATTGGCATGTTTCAGGATCAGCTGGGCAAACTCCCGCTGCCGTTCGCTGGGCAGGTAGCCAAAGAGAGCCCTCAGCGTGGCTGCTCCATACTCCTCCAGAGACTGGGCATTGTGCAGTTGCAACAGTAGAGAGCGGAGCAGGTGGGCGCGATTTATACCAGGCAGGTGACTGTGTTAATATGAGATATTAATTATTAATCTTTAATGATGAATATTTAGATATTTACCTCAACAGCTGTTGGTTTTCAAGCCAATCCACAGCGTACCGAAAGTTGCCATCTACATAAGTCTGCAATAAGTCCCCATAGGGTTCCTTGGACAATTCATGCTTGAGCATTTCCTCCGCGGGATAGCAATCATAGCTTTATTGATATTATATTATTGAGTTAATTCGTTTTTAAAAGCTAGAAAGTTAACCCACCTCATGTTGACAATGCCCATGCGGGATATGGTGGCTGGAGAGGCATGCCTCACATCATCCGTCTCGAAAATAAAGTTAACATTGCTTCCAAATTGTATGCGCCAGCCAGAAGGTAGGGTCAAAAGTCTAGAAAACATACGATTTTTGTAAAAAGGAATTAAGAAGTAAAGGAATATATAATCAGAACTTGTTATCATGCTTATTAACATGCTAATTAAGACTAAAGAATTGTTTTAGAGCTCTCAGCAAATATATCTTAAGATATTTAAGGTCGAACTTTTAGAGTTACAATTTAATTTCCCGCTTTCATCTTTCCCCTGGACCCATCACAGTTTCAAGACAAGATGCAAGGACATGGCCACTTTACCATTTAAGACCACGTTTAGAGCCACACACTAGAACAATGCCCACCGAGCTTGAGAGGGTGACAACAAGACCCAAGAAACCAACCGACCGCCGTTTGCAACCCAAACCAAAAACCACTCTCTCTGTGTCGTTTCAGCTGATGACACCCGAGGAGGAGGCGCGCCACAAGTTCATCATGCGGGAGCGGGATCGCGAGCGGAAGCGGATCAAGCGCTTGAATCCCGAGTACCGGCGAATGGAGCGCGAGCGCGATCGATTCCGCAAGAAGGCACGACGTGCTAACGTAGCATTTTTCCAATATATTCTTTATAACTAAATCGCACACACTCTCGAACTCCCGCAACACACGACACACACACACGCACACACATGGCTTAGGAGCTTAGGAGGATCATCATCGGGGGGGTTGGGGTGCACTAGTAGTAGCAGAACAACAGAACAGCAGAACAGCAGAAATCCCAGGACAGTTGACACTCTCTGAACCTAGCGACAAACTCCCACAGTTTCTGTGGCTCCGAACAAAGTGCTTTAATATGATCTCCACCTCTCTTCTCTCTCTTCCGTTTCCGCTAGCAGTTGACGCCCGAGGAGGAGCTGAGACTGAAGATGATCCAGCGGGAGCGGGACCGCGAGCGGAAGCGGATCAAGCGCATGAACCCGGAGTACAGGCGGCTGGAGCAGGAACGTGATAGGGACAGGAAGAAGGCCCGGCGTGCGAATGAGGCCTTCAGGCAGCTGGAGAAGCTGCGCGACAAGATCCGGAAGGATCGGAAGAAGGGGCTGCTGGTCTCGGAGCCGCTGCAGCTGCCGCCGGAGTTTGCGAACATGATACCGCCAGTGCCTGTGAATGTGAAGCCAGAGGTGGGTCTGCCTCCTCCGCCCCCGCCGCAGCAACAGCAACAGCAGCAGCAACAATTGCAGCAGCAGCAGCAGCAGCAATCGGCGCCACTGCAGCAGCACCAGCCACCGCCCACGCACCTCCAGGAGCAGCAACAGCAGCAGCTGAGCCACCAGCTGGCGCATCAGCGGAACCGCGCCATGACCACCAGCACGCTCACCCAACTGGCCACGCCGCCCGCCCATGCCACGCACCTGCAGCAGCTGAACAAGCTGCAGCAACTGTACCCGCCCCGGAGCTTCGGTCACCCCGGCCTGCCCATTGCCGGCGTGGCGCTGATGCCGCAGCTCTGCCATCCCATCCTGCACCAGAACCTCAGTGCCGCCACCCTCTACGCGGGTCCGCCCAATGGCATCAAGCAGGAGTACGGCCAGGATGTGTCCGCCTCCGCCATGGCGGCGGCCCAGGCGGCAGCCCTGGCCTCGCTGAGGAATCCCCAGCAGCAGGAGGATGCCGAAATGGCCCTGAATCTCGAGCCGGAGATCATACTGCACACGCCGCCGGACGTAAATCCCGCTGCCCAGCCAGCGTCGCAGCAGCAGCATCACTTCAGCGCCCATCAGCAGCAGCAGCAACAGCAACAGCAGCAGCAGCAGCAACACCATCTCCAGCAGCAGCAGCAGCAGCAGCACTGCAGCATGTTCCAGCACATGGCTCCGCAGGCGCACATGCAGCACATGCGTTCCGCGGTGCTGCCGCCGCCGCCGCCGCCCCCATCGCTGGCCCTGCCACCGCTGCCGCCCCCGCCACCTGCCACGCACCAGCAACAACAACAGCAGCAACCGGCTGCGACGCCACAGCAACTGCAACAGCAGCAGCAACATGCGCCGCAGTGAGGTTCGCACTCGCCTTTAGTCCTAAGCTCAACTCTCTCTCTCTAGCCAGCTAAGCGCATCCGAATGCTTGAAGCCTGGAGTTGTGATCTTCGTAAGTTATGTGATTTTCCCGCTAAATGTATTAGGTTGCCAGTCTGCGAGCACAAACCGTTTGCGAATTTCTTTACAAGAGCTCAAGAAAATATATATTTCAGGTCATTATACCATTTTTCTTTAAGGTTCTTACTCGTTTTCTTAATGTTGTGCATTAAAATACAGGAAATGAGCAGCAGAATTGTAAGATAATTTATAATTAAAGAGCTAAGAGCCATTTTAAATCAAGTTTGCTGCTTAAGATTTTGTGTTTCTAGTTAAATTGTCCAATTAAACATTTTCAAACCTTTTCTACTGATACATCATGAAAATATGATGCTTTTTCTTAAAAAAGGACTTCATTTTGGATAAAATACAAACACGAGTCTCAATGTTATAAATTACATTTTTGAATGCTAAGACTTTGTGATAAAAATGTCCCTTTGGCTAATTGTTAGCATAAAGGAGGATATGTGCTTCGAAATATGTTTAAAAACATAAAATCAATTTTTAATTTAAACAGAAAATGGTCAATATATATTTTTAAAAACTTTTACTACATGCTATATTATTTAAGTTTTGTTTCGACGATATATTTGACGCCACAGTTGATTTTTGAAAGTTAATTGCAATTTTTCGATATTCAAAATGTGCGATATATATCACAATAAGATATTTGTGATATATTGCGCGATATTTTTGTCTAAATTTCGAATTATATTACACATTTTTTGCTCTTTTACATGTATGAATATTCCCTGGCAATCACAACTCGCAGGACTCGCTCGCATTCACAACTCCTTTCCCCCAACTCACACTCACACTCAGACTCACACTCACACTCACACTCATGTTCATTTCTGTGTATGTTAAGTAGACGTCATTTGTAAAATGCCGTTACGTATTACGATCCGTAAAGCGTTACGCATTACGTTAGTTTATTAATTAATGGGCTTCCCCGTCATTAGTTTCCAGCATTTGTCTCTGTTTTTTAGGTCTGTACGTACGAATGTATTTTTGTTTAGTCGCTAAGTGATAGACGATACGATTATTGGCAAGTTTAGGATGATACGATCTACCATATAACTAACGATAAATGTATACCTACATATATGATATGATTCATATATGTATATAGAGTATGGCCAGCCGCAAAGAAATAATTATTACGAATTTATGCGCAAAGGAAAAATACGAGCGAAATATATGCAGCAAAGCGAGTTTTGCTAAAAACATGAAACAAAGTTGTATTAAAGGAGATTGTTTATGGAATGCACTCGGCTATTTTTCGATAAGAATATATAAAATATCGATTTGTTTCGATACCGTTCGATATTATTTTAATTAAGAACAAGATGAAATACGTCAACTTCACTTACTTGTTATCATCCAGAACCGAGTTGAGGGCCTCTATCCACTCCGGATCGATGCTGCCATCGCAGACGATCCACGAATGAACCTGGGCTGGCTCCTGATTCACTGCAACCGCCGTGTGGGTGAGCACACCGTCCTGCCACTGCCGCGTATCCGCATCCAGGCGGCCCAGCAGCTGAACCCTGCTCATGGACTTAGGACTGATGGTGTGCACTCTCAGCTGGGAGCCACTGAGAGCCTGTTTAAGCAGGGCCATAACGGTGGACTTGCCACATCCTGGCGGCCCGACAAGGACCACTCCCATACGCTTCTGCAGCTGCTCGTGCAGCTGGAGGGCCTTTTCAATTTGCCTCTCACTCCGACACAGTCCCAGGTGGGCGGAGGCCGAGGCCAGCGATTGCTGTAGCTGGGTTTCCGGTGCCGGCGAGCTGTCAATCTCGGGGAATACATTCCGGAGCAGCATCTCGAATCGTGACACATCCTGAGGGGCCAGCTTGGACATGGTGGATGAACGCAAACAACGCACCACCACGGACATCTCCTCGCCGGAGGTGGCGGATGCTAATTGTCCCCTCCTCAAGGCCTCGCCGCACACGAGGAGCACGGTCTTGAGTTCCCGGAGTCCCCAATCGTAGTGCCGCTGGGCCGAAAGCATCTTGCCGCACAAATCGAAGAGCTCCACGATGCGGGATGCAATGGCGGAGGCCTCGGCGAAGCCCTCGACAAACAGCATTACGCGGGCGATTTCACCAGGCTCCGGCTGCTGCATCACAATGGGGCGGAAGAGGGCCTGGATGTTACCGGGCAGCTTCTGGCGGCCACCGTACTCGGCTCCGGCCGGATTTAGGGTCACGAAGATGCCGCAGTGCTGGTTGAGTTGGACCTACAAAAAGGGTTAGAATTTATTTAGATTTTCAGCTTGAGTTACTGGGGATTAAGTTAAGCCTTTGCGAGTTTATGGATTTTCTGAGTAATGTTAATAAAGATATTTAAAGCGAACTTTTGTATAAATACTCCTGTTTCCATAAAGATCCCCTTGAATCATAAATTTTTCCCTGGGAAAGCTACCATAAACCATTTTTCTTTGCCGCCGCAATTTCATTTTGAATCCATTTCATAACTCATCCTGCTCACCTGTCGCTCGCCAATCTGTACGCTGCCGGCCCGCTCCTTCAGTGCGCTCTGGATGGGCTGGATCAGCATGGAGATGGACGAGAGGGTGGCCTCCTGCAGCCGGTTGAACTCGTCAAAGCAGCCCCAGGCCCCGCAGCGGGCCAAGCCGGTGAGGATGAGGCTCATCGACTCGGTGTCCACATTCTGCAAACATTTCAGGGCATAATGACGAATAGCTGGGTATTACCATGCACTTGGCAAAAACATATAGCAAAGATAGAGATATTCTAGAGATATTTTTAAAAACTATAAACTAAAACTACTAAGGGTGCTGGCTTATATTTTAAATAAATTAAATTGTATAAACAATTTTAATTATTAGTTACGCCTCTTTTTGGTCTGTGCATCGTCACTCACCTCGTCGCAATTGAAAACCAACACTAAGCGCCCCAGCATGGCCCCCAGGGCCTTGACGCACTCCGTCTTGCCGGTGCCGGCGGGTCCGAAGGGATTACCCCCCAGACCCATCTGCATGGCCTGCGTCAGGATGAGATAACAGCGGTGGGTGAGCCGGGTGTGCACCAGCTTGCTGGCCTGCCCTAGGAACTCGTACGCGTATTCAAATTCGGCATAAACCATGCGGACGCACACTTGTCTATTGTTGTTGGCTCCCGCCTTGCCCAGGTAGTATCGCAGTTGACACAGCCAGTGCCAGTCGCTGGTGTGGACCACATTGTTCGTCTGCAGCTGCTCCACCACACTGGAGTAGTGCACGAGGTCCAGGAGCAGGGCCCTCAGCTTAAGGCTGATCAGTGTCCCATTCGGGGATCTCTGCTTCAGGGCGGCCAGGTGCGAGATTTCATCTTTCAGCTGCTGCTGCAGCTTCCCCAAGGACATGCCGCCAATGGCCTGCTCCGCCTGGCGGGTGAAGTGCAGGGCCCTGGATGTGGCCAGCACCTGGCTGGCATGGCTCTGCAGGATCTTCTCGGTGAGGTTATCACTGGCGCCAGTGGTGCTGGAGTAGCACTCGTAGATCTGTTCCCGCAGGGTGTCCTGCACCACGCTAACCAGTTGATTTAGCCAGACCTTTTGGGAAAGACATCAAGTAACATTTAAGTTCATAAATAAATAAATAATACTAATAAATAATTTTAAAGATAGACTAAATTTTTCCAGTGTTCCCACCTCGATGTCGCCCCTCATCTCGACGGGCTGGCTTAGCTTGAGCTCATCGCCCTCGGCACTGTGCACGGCGGTGATGCTGTACTGATTGATATCCGGGGATGTCCGGGAATTAGGCCGGATGCTGAGGCTGTGGCAGCCGGGGAAGAGCTTGCGGATGTGCCGCTGTATGACATCCGCATCCTTGCTGGCCTGTCCAAGCAGCTCCAGCAGATCATCGTCGCCCAGGAAGTAGAAGCGGGGAAAAGAGTTGCGTTTGTCCTGCGAAAAGGGATTATTTTCTGATGGTCTCTTGGACGGGTGGCTGGTGCTGCTGCTCACGGTTATGTAGCTCATCAGGTTCTGCTGGCACCTGGCCAGCTGCGTCTCCAGTGAGCTGACAATGGTGCTGATGTTGTTTATCTTGGTCAGCGAGGTGACACGCGGATCCAGCTCGATTTCGCGCATCACAAAGCGAAAGTCCTTGTCGATGCGCTTGAACAGCGCCTGCTCCTGCTGCAGGGTGCCAGAGCCAAACACGGGTTCCAGGTACACCCAACTGTTGGTTTGGATATTATAATTAATAAAGAGATGAAGCTACAAATAAAGTGGACACCCACCGCCGCTGCGAGTGATTCAGGCTGCTGAGCAGGGCATCCAGCGTGTTGAGGCGACTCTCCCAGAGCTCCGCCTGATCCGAGAAGCTGTCGAAGGCCGCCGAGTTCTTGGCGGACTGCAGCAGGGACTGATTGTCGCCGATCTTGTTGAGCACCTCCTGGTAGTCCTTGATCAGGGACACCGCCTGTCCGGCGGCATCGGAGCGCTTGATCAGCTTCAGCTGCGCCGTGACGGACCACTGATCCAGCTCCACCAGAGCCTGCCGCACAATCTGCTCGCTGGAGGCCTGCCTCACTATATTGGCAATCTCCTGGCCAGCCGCCTGCAGGGCATCCAGATCTTGGAGGATGTCCTGCAGTAGGATCGCGTGCAGTGGCTTCGGATTCACCTGCCCCAGCAGCTGGAAGATCCTTGCCCAGTGGCGCTCACTCAAGGCATCCGACTGCAGCTGCTGGAGGACGGGCAGCGCCGCCTGAAGGCGCTCCACCTGCTGCCGGATCCTCTTCGAGGGCAGATCAATGGAGGCGTGCACGGAGCCCTCCCACCGGGCTATGAACTCGTTGAGCAGGTAGGGACGTCGCCGGTAGATGGCCCACTCCTCCTGCATGATCGGCTGCAGCTCGCTGAGGAAACTGTCGTAGACCTGCCACTGCTTCGACTGCTGCTCCAGTTGCTCCTCGATTTCCGTGAAGGGCACCAGCATCTCCCGCGGGAATTCCATATTGAACCTGGCGCACTCCTCCAGCAGCTGCTGCTTCTTCTCCTGCAACTGCTGCCAGTGGAGACGGCGCTCCTTGAAGACCTCCAGGGTGGCGTTCTCGTTCGCCTCCAGCTCGGCTATGGTTGACTCCCATCGCAGCAGGAATTTTTCGGCCTCGTTCTTCAGGTTTTGCAGCTGAGTCTCAGCCTGATTTTTGATCATGTCCACCTGTCGCTGCAGGATCACCGCGTGGTTCTCCAGGAGCGGCTGCAGCTGCTCCCACTGCTGCAGGATGGCTGTGAGGGCGGTGACCCGCTCCTTGCACCAGCCCGCCAGGCAGGCGTCCTTCTCCCTCACCGCCTCCAGGGTCTTAGCCACCTGCGGCAGCTCGCTCATGATCTTCTCGTACTTCATCCCCGACTGACTGATGCTGCCCTCGTCCATGGGCACGTTCTGGAGGAACTGCAACGCACTCTGCAGGAACTCTTGGATCAACACGATGTCCGTGAGGATGGCGGTCCGCAGGCTGTTGGCCAGAGCCTCCCAGTAGCGCCGACTGATGTACTCTATGTCCGATCTGAGGGGCAGGACATTGATCACGATGCAGTCGATGGACTCCTCGGCCTGCTGCAGCTTGGCCAGCTGCTGGCTGAAGTGCTTGCAGGCCCTGAAGTTGCGGTCCCAATCCGCGGCCTCGTTCAGGTGGATGGCGCACAGCTGCTCCACATCCACGCAGCCCAGGGCGATCCAGGGCAGCCAAATGGTCTTGAAGTCCTCCAGCTTGTCGAACAGCTCGCCGGCCCGCTGGTAAAGCGGCCCGAAGTGGTTGCGATTCACACTGACCATGGACTTGAACAGCTCCTGGCTGTGCTCGGATAACCCATGGAAGCTGCACGGCCGCTCGATGAAGCGCCTCAGCTGACTGAAGTACTGGTCGCGTAGCTCCTCCTCCGGCGGACTGTAGACGAGCTCCCGCTGTCTGAGGAGAAGCTTTACATGTATGTCCGGAAGCTTGTTGTTCATGTCCAACAGGCCCAGGATATACTGGTATTCCAGCACCTTGTACAGCTGATGGTCCCAGTGCAGCTTGAAGGCGTCCAGGTGGGTGTAACCCTGACGCTCCAGCGTGGCCACCAGTTCGCGCAGATGACGCAGCTCGTCTTTCCAGATCTGATTTTGGGTGAACAAGTCCGTGGACATGAGCTTCATCACCTTGAAAGAGATTTATTCAGAGGGGAATATGAGTCTTGACTAAGCAGGAAGAAAACTTGGAGTTTGCAATTCTAAGAGAAAATCTAGTTGGAAATCAAAGCCTTAAATACTTTAATTTTAATTTAGAAAAATTATTAGGAAAATGCTGAAATTTATAAACTTTTATGATTAACATACATATATATTTGCGGGCTATAAATAAACGCCCCATTTCCTGCAAACTTAGCCCCACTGTCCAAATGTTTATTTTGCCAATTTATTTTCAGGTGACACCACAACCACTTGAGGCGCTCAAAATAGTCGCATAAATATTGCGATTCCCGGCGAATAAATAAAAAATATATAGTATATAGTGCTGCCTTCGTCATCGTCTGTTCTCCGGCCAGAATATATATCGGAGAAAGTGCCGGACTTTTGCTGAAACAGTTGCGAAATGGTTGTCGTTAGAAACGAACTAAATATTCAACTGCCGGAGCACCTCAGCGAGCAGTTCTTCACCGAAACCCTGGAGGAGGGCCTGCGGGAGCCGAAGATCAGTCTGAGGGAGATCAACTTCGAGTGGGGCAGCAATCCGGGGGATAACTACTGCTCGGACATCTTCCGGGTCCACCTGACTTTCGCCAGATGGGGGGAGGATAGGGAGGAGCAGCTCTCCTTGATCGTGAAAACCATTCCCATAGCGGAGGCCACTCGGTTTCTGGAGGACGCCCGTGTGTTTCTGAAGGAGAAGCAGACCTACATCGATGTGCTGCCCCGCCTGGAGATCCTAAGTCGCGGCCACAAATTCGGTGCCAGGTGAGTAAAGCTTTCGGTTTTCATCTATAAAAATATCTCGATTGCTCACAGGTACTATCATTCGGTGAAGTGCCCAATACACACCATTGCAGTCGGTGACCTCAAGGCGGAGGGTTACAAGCTGGCCTCGCGGGAGACGGGCTTGGACTGGAACCATGCATCCCTGATCCTGCAGCAGCTGGGGCATTTTCATGCCACTTCAATGGTGCTGGCCAAGAAGGTATGGCCACGAAAATCCGAAATACCGAATTAAATGTATTAACATAAATCTCAAGGATCCCGAAATCATGAAACAGTTCAGCCGCGGCATGCTCAGCGAGGAAATCCTTATAAAGAGCGACTCCATTGCCCAAATGTTCGGCGGCTTTCTTCAAGGCCTCATCAAGTGCTCCGCCAGTTGGCAGGGCTTCGAGAGGATAAACCAGGACTTGCAGCGCTTTCGGGACAACTTCAAAAACGTGTGCCTTACTGCCGCCAAGCCGAAGCCCAAGGATCGGTATGTGGTGCTCAACCACGGCGACTTGTGGACCGCCAACTTTATGTACGCCTACGACGATCCCACTCAGCGGGAGAAACCGACGAGGGCCATCTTTGTGGACTTCCAGGTGAGCTTCTTCGGGAGCCCCGCCTGCGATCTCAACTTCTTCCTGAACACCAGTCCCGAGCTGCAGCTGCTGCAGGAGCGACGCGAGGAGCTGATCCAGCTGTACTATGCATCCTTCAGAGAGTCTCTGGAGTACGGCCGCTTCGAGGACATTCCCAGCTACGAGGATCTGCTGTTTGAGCTGCGCAGCCGAGAGGTCTATGGCCTCTTTGCGCTGTTTGCCTTCCTGCCCATGATCACCATGCCCAGAGACTTGGCCGAGGACAATAGCATTGAGAGCATGCTGGATGAGGCTTTCAAGCAGCGCAAGATGGATGCTATTTTTGGGCAAAAGTTCCTCAACGACTACCAGCGATGGGCACTGAAGAGAGCCGATGCTCTGGGTGTCTTTGGGGACTACTAAGTGAATAGTTTACGAGGAACACAAACTTCCCAAATAAGTTATTAAACTCTTGAGAATATATTGTGTGTAAAGGACTCACCGTTCTCTTGGCCTGCTCATGGTATCCCACCAGCAGGGTGTTGTCCGTCGATAGTTTCGAGACGGCCGCCTGCAGGATGTCCACGTAGCGCTCCACCGAAGACTCGTCCAGCCAGGCCACCGTTTCGCTCTGCACGAGACGCTGCAGCTCGAGGGCGTTCTTCAGCATTATGGGCCGCTGGCAGGGAATCATCCGGTCCCCGATGGTGTTGTGGAACGTGGCGATCTGCTGCAGCCGGCGGGCATAGCACATATATTTGGCCGCATGGGTGGCAGCGGCGCGCAGTTCCAGGGGAACATTGTAGCCCAGATTCTCGAACTCGCGCACATCCTGGCAAAAGGTCACCAGCTTGGGATTGAAGGTCACGCGCATCAGCTGGCGGCCCTCCTTTTCGAACTTCACCACGGCCTGATCGTCGCGAAGTCTACACAAAAACTCGTATGTAAATCTTAAAACTGAGCTCCTTAAGGATTCCAGGACTCACCTCAGCTCGCCGCTCTTCACCGCCGTAGAGCACTGTCCCGACCAGATCTCAAAGTTGGTCCGCAACAGGGACTCGGTCTCCTCCTTGATCTCCTGCACCGCCTTGTTGATCTTGTCGAATCCCTCCCGGCCGCTGATCAGGTGGCTGACCTTCTCGATCTCCTGGATCTGGTGCTGGACCACCTTCAGCCAGCGGCACTCGTTGCAGATCACCGACAGGTGGCCGGTGTCCGGCTCCATGTTGGAGTCGGCCATGGCCTTGCGCAGATCCTGCAGCAGGATGTGCAGCGACTGCAGGAACTGCTCCCGCTCAATGGTGAGCAGCTCCAGGACGGCTGGCCGCTGGATAAGGGTCTCGTACTTGGCGAAGATGAAGATCACCTGCCGGGGGTTGCTCAGGTGATGGTGCAGCTGGGCCTTCAGGGCGGCGGCGATGCGCTCATCGATGGGCTGCAGCACCTGCTCGAAGTGGTTCAGAGCCCTGTGCCACTTGGCCTGGCCCAGCGAGGATGTGTCGAAGATGTTGAAGTCTGTCATGGAATAGGAATTATTTATATTATTTTCTAAGTTTCCCCTTTTATTAAACTCACCCGTGAAGGGCGCCTGCTCCTGGAACATCTCCTGCAGCTCGGCATCGTCCAGCAGGGTGGCTATCTGCTTGTACAGCTGCTTGATGCTCCGGATCTCGCCGAGTCGCTCCTTGAACTGCTGCCCCCGCTTGGGGACATGCGGCTCCCCCAGCCAGGGATGCTTCACGTAGTTGGGCCAGAAGAGACGCGTCAGAGAGTCGCATAGCTGGATCCAGGCGTCCACCGTGTCAATGCTTTGACTCATTAGGTTGCCCACATGACTGGAGTTCAGGCTCCAGATGTCCTCCGCCAGCAGCTGGTTAAGGCACACCTCCAGCAGGCGCTTACCCAGGATGTCCAGGAGGTCAGTCATCCGCGTCTGCGGATATTTGTACGGCAGGCGCCACAGTTCGTCCAGATTGCTGTGGGCATGATCGAGGAACTCCTCGATGGTGCCACTCGGACTGGTGCCGTCAATGGTGCTGTAGGGATTAGGGATACAATATATTATAGATAAAATATACCATATTATTTAACTTCTTTACCTTATTTGCTTTTCAATATTTTCCAAGACTCCTATAAACACTTGAGCGGCCTCGCGATCCTCACGAGAGCTAGACCTTTGGCCTAGTTTCTGCTTCCAGAATTTGATCTCATCGCGCAGACTGGTGATGCCTGAGGAACATTTTAAATACATTATATATTACGAATTCGGCAATGATGTTACTTAAGTTCACAGAAAAACCCACCGCTCTGTGGCAGTCCCAGACTGGAGCCCAGATTCTGGTGCAGATTCTCCAGAATTCCGCTCAACTCCGGCCCGTACTCGTTGCCCTAAAAGTGGTCAAAGGATCTAAGAATTTAAGGCAGGACACAACGGAGATGGCCAGGTATAATTGGCAAAATGAAATTGCAGGCTAGATTGAATTATGCGCAAATGCGATTAAAACAGCAGAGACAGAGACAGGGACAAAGACAGGGAAAGGTGAGAGAGTTAAGCCGAGTGAGGGAATTAGCCAGGTGGAATATTACACTGGACTACACACGCTCTGCACACACACACTCACCCGTGCCGCGTTGGCGGAGGGCGAGAAGACCCGTGAAACGGAATTGTAAATCGACTTGACCATGCCGCCTTCGAGGGTCAGTATGCCCAGCAGGGGCTCCGCGGAACCGCCTCCCTTGGCCGGACTCCGTCCCACCTGCGGCACCTTGTAGAAGAGCAGGCTCAGCTCCTCGCTGGGTATGCGATGGTGGAACCGTATCCTGCCCTCAGCCTCATTGTACATCGCCGCGATGACCGTGTGCTCCTCCTGCTCGAGGAACTCCAGTATCATGGCCGTCTGTTCGTCCAACTCCGAGCCCGGCAGCCGGGCGGCAAAGTATTCCACTGAACAGAAGCAGTGATTTTGGTTACTTTTCTGTATTCTTTATTTTAAATATCCATCCAACTCTTGAGCTCACCCGATGTATTTATTATAAATTTAGTGCGCTGGCTCATCTTGTATTGAATTTTAACGAGGCTGCCGCTGTTTGCCAACTTTCGGTTTTAATCAAAACTCTTTCACTTTTTTGTTCCTTCCTAAAACCCGACACTAAACCCTAATATCTGTTGTCGTTTTCGGTTGTCAGGGGCAACATGTATACATGGCACAAGGTTGCCCTGAAGTGGTTGGTTTTAGTGCAGAGGGAGAAATACTGAGCAACAACCTCTTAAAGGAGACAAAAATAAGATTTCCAATTAAGTCAAAAGAACAACATTCCCTTGATTGTAACAAATTATAATATATATTTATCTTTCAAGGAGATACGATTATAAGATAATAAACAATATTTTCATAATATCATAAGCTAAATATCCCATTGGTTTTCCCCCCATTTCTCCTTGTGTACTGGCTTCTGTTCCCAAGGAGTTGGCCGTGTTCGGTGCTTTTTTCCCTTCCTGCACCTGTTGTTTGGCACCGGCCATAGGACACGTGTTGTAGTTGCCATGGCTGGCAAGGACGAGAGGGGGTGGCTTGTGTCCGGTCCTCGGGCCTCCCCTGGCATTACCTCAATCCAATCGGGAGGGACGCCTGCTAATGAATCGGAGCACTCGACTGCACTAAAAGTGCCTCAGCTGGTTTATATCATTTGAATGTCCATTAATTGAATTGTGCGGGCGTGCCCAGGTGCTCTTGGTCGGACAGGTGGGACGAGCATGAGACAGGACATACAGGTGCAGATTCGACAGGAGATGGGAGACAGGAGACAGGAGACAGGAGTTTGTGCCGTAACAAATCAACTTTGATGTACATTTTTTAGTAAAAAATTTTTACATATTTGTACATATTGTACATATTTGCATAGGAAACCCTCAAGTAGTCATCATCAATTAAATTGATCTGTAAGTAATGCAGACATAAATTTTTATAATATTTCCCATGCAATTATTATTATTATACTTACATGGACAATACTGTCGATTAGCTTATTTTGATAAAATTCGTCGATGGTGAGACTCAAGGGATTTTGCCTCGCAGGATCCCTAATAGATCTCAGCAGATTATGTAAATCCCCTACGAACTTTGCATGATTCCGAAGTGTATCTTTGATTGAAAAGCTATCGAGATTTCTGCAAGACTTTAAAATGGCCAACACAATATTGTGTTGATGCGCTGACACACCTAATTGAATTGCTTCTTTAATGAGCAAACTCTCGAGCTCCTCCAGTTGATCTAATTCCGAATCGATGGCAAAATGTGACTTGAATTGAATGTGTAAGGTTCTTAATGATTTAATTCTCATTACGTTGATCAACTCTTCAGCAAACTCAATCGGTGCACTCAGATGCCTTAACTGAAGACCTTTTCGCTGGGCTAAGGCCTGGTAGACTCTGTGCTGCGATCCACCTGTGGTTTCGATATGCAGTTCCTTGAGATTTTTCATATAAGCCAGGACATCTGAGGGATCGTTATTATGATTCCAGTCATGGCTCAGCAAGGAAAAGGTCAAAGACTCCAAATTTTCGAGTTGAGACAAACATTGAAATTTCTCCAAGTCCATCGGCAAATGTATGACCAACTTTTTTAAAGTGCTCCAATGGAATTTACTATCTACCCTCAAAGCTTGGACATTTAGGCTTTCCAAGTTTCCCAATTTCCGCAGAAAGGGCAGATTAATGGAATCTAAAGCAGAGGTGTGGAAGCTTCTGAGACCCTTTAGTTTAGAGAGTTCCTCAAATGCCTCGAGGTCAATGTTTCCCTTCAGTATTTTTAGATGCTGAAGTCTATTTGTTTCTCTTGCCGCAAATGCGGCCAATAATTTATGTAGATAAATCTGTGGTCTCACAAAGACCAATTCTCTCACAAAGACCAATTCTTCAATATTTGAGTTAGCTAGCTCATTCAGAGCATCGCAATCTGTGCTAAAAAAAGGACTAAATAATTCCAATTTTCTCAGAGACTTAATCCTGGAAACCTTTGACAGTTCCTTCGCGGAAAGAGATTTTAATTTTAATTGCTGGAGCGAGGGTGACTCCCTGGTAGCCAGTTGGTCGAGGAGCTTGACCAGGGTTCCCCTTGCAGTGTTCTTAAGGGTCAACTCCTCGAGCTGTGCCAATTCGGATAACTGTTCAATGCCACTTGCATCTCCCATGGAAAGGTTCAATTTTTTGATACTCTGAACTTTGGTCAGTTTAACAATATCCTTGAAGTTTACCCTTTCCATTTCCAAGTGTACTTCCTCAATCGTTATTAAATCGCTGTCGGATAGGGCTTCGAACAGCTCATTTAGGGATTCCCTTTTCCAGGCATACGAAATTCGCATTGTTCTAACTTCACCTGGGAGGCTTTTGTTCTTCACAAACTTAATGCTGCAACTCTTGCAGTTAATAACACCGCTCACCTGGCAGGTGTTTAGAAGCTTGCAAAGTGCCCTGGCATGGGTATTCTCGAACTCCTTTTCCACGGAGATAGCTAGGGTGGTGAGGTTGGTAAGTTCACTCAAAAGTTCAATGGACGCCCAGTCGGAAAAGGTACACTTGAGGAGCTTGACTGATTTTATTTTGACCAGCTCGAGGGTATCAAATTTATTCAAATGTCCCTGAATAATTTGTATTGACTTCAATCCGAATAATCCGTCCGGCATCATCGGTGCAAGGAGTTTCGCTTTTGGTGCTAGACCTTCAGGATTGTGTATTTGTCCAGGGACTTTGTTCTCAATGTGCAGGCTATTTACATGGCACAGCTTTAAAAGTGAACCGAGTTCGCTGCTATCGATATCGGATGAGGGACATTCTAATAAGGTAACTACTCTCTCCTGCAAATCCACGACGAGGCTGGCTGCCATTAGTGTTATGCTTGCGAGGGATTCCTCCAAGGGACTGGTGTCTCGGGATATTTCCGAGAAATCATAATTGGCACTGAGCTCTACTCTTGGTGGGAATTTCTTAGATGAGATTCTTAGAGTTCTCAGGGAGTTCATTCTAAAAATTGTTACTTTGCTCATAGAGGGCAGCTCATCGCTAAAATTAACTGATAAATTTTCTGATCCGTGCCATTTTTGTATGGCCTCAAACATTCCCAACAACGAACCGTTCTTGTGGGCTCCATGGATAGTAATCTCTCTCAATCTGGGTAACTCTGCCAGCGGTGCATATTCTGCTCCATCAACATCAGGTTTGGGCACAAATTTCAGATACTGTAAATTACGGCAATGTGGCACGATGTCGGAGAGTCTTCCTTGAATTTCTGAAGTCATAAACTCCAATTTACACAGCTCTGGGTTTGAGTTGCAAACACTTGCCAGGGCCACTGAGCTCATACTTACGTCCAAATAGAGCTCGGTAATATGACCAAAGTTAGGCAACTCGTCCAGGTGGTAGCCTAAAAAAGCAAGAAGATAAATAATATATATAGTATATTTACTTTAGTGTAAAAACGAACCATTTAATGCCAGTTTCACAATCCTCAGACTCTCCTTATCGGCCAAAGCGGATTTCAGCATTTGAAAATGTTTCGGGAAATCGGTATGAGCAGACGATGGATCATATATCAGTTGAATCCTTTCTAATGCATTATTTTCTTGAATAGCTTTGATGTAGAGTTTCCAATAAGCGTCTCCTTCTTTCTTTTTGGCAATTACTGTGTGCAGCTGACCAAAATCTATTGACACGCAACGAAGTTTGGCCAAAAGAGTGAGTTCTCGGCGGTAGTAAATACTTTTAAAGCCTGCTTTAAGCAGCTCATCTATATATTCGTAGGCCTTGGCAAAGTTCTCTATATGCTCATACTTCAAGGGATGGTCAGGGGGCTCCTCTCTCAGCTCACAATCGGCAATGATACATTTCATTATCTCCAGCAGGCAGTAGTCATCGAGGTCTAAAAGGTGCTTTCTTTGCAGCTGCATTTTGAACTTTAACTTTGTGGGAAGGCAGCAAGGGACTACTATTTTAAGGTTTAACTGTTGGTATATGAAAATATTTTAATATATGCTTGTATAAATGTAAGAAATTAAGTACATACATTTACTAACTGATTTTAAAGCACCTGAAAATCTTATGAACCGTTCTCTACAATTTCTAGACTTCAACTGAAGGCTGTGACTAATAGGAAATGGCGACAAGTGAGTTCCAAGATAAGGCTAAACCACGGGGGACTCCCGCAGAAACATGACTGGGCTTATCATTTTTTACCTTATCTTATGGTTTATATACAATTTAATCGAACAATTATAGTACATTTCTTATGGTTTCGTATGGTTTCTTATCAAGATTTAATTATCTAAATGTGTAATCTATAATTTATTACTCAAGTCATATTTGTTTAAATCTATCTTCTCACAGTGGGAAACTTATCTTGTGTTTTTATTTTTGGACCAAAAACTTCAGTAATAAACAATTGTAGGTGGGTTATGTGATATCCGATTCCCAGAGCTGCTCGCACCTTTGTCTTCTTTTTATTGAATCCACAATTGCCAGGCATTCATTTCACATATTCCTTTAGTGGCCAAAGTTGGCCTGATTCTAATCGCATTTTCGGTAAGCCCGGGGATTCGAGTTTGGGGCCGAAGTTTCGGCATTGGCGCACAACTTAGTTAGGCCAACTAGCTCCGTAAACTATGAGAGTTGAGGCTGCCGCATATCCGCCTATCCCGGGAGGAAGCAGGAAGCCCGGCCCACAAAGGACTCGTGGCACAAGCCACGCAAATTTAATAACCGATGCAGGCCGCCAGGATGGGGGTTTGGCGGAAGGCGAAGACTGAGACTGAGAGTGGAGAGAAGAGGAAAAGCCAGTCATCAGGCGCTTGAGCTGCCTGCCGTCTGCATGTGTGTTTGATGCAGCCAAACGCCAAAATGTTTGCCCTCCACTTCCTTTAACCCCTTCAGCAGTATTTCCTTTCCCCCGTACTTCACATCAAACAAACTTTCACGGGCAAAAATGGGAAGTCCCCGTATGCTTCAGTGTTTTTTTTTTGCGCCGCTCAAACTGTTTCAACACTCGAATCGCTGTGTGGTAGCCGTCAACCATTTAAGCAAATTAACTGTATAATTAAATTGTCCAGCATGGCCTTCTTCCTGTTTCATTCTCCACTTCCGTTCTGGGAACTTGGCGGAAAGTGTTGAGAAAGCAAGGAGCTGCAAGGAGTTGATTTTTTAGCTTATAAAAAGGATTTTCTTTAAACTTGAGGGCTATTTACTTTGGAATTTCACAAAACACATTTTCACAATTAAGCTTTATAATAAATCTTTCAGAATCCTTAAAAACCTTAGAAATTATCCCCCAAAGAAGGCTACGCTGATTATACTCACATTTAAAGCACTTTCTTTCGTCACAATTTATGATCTGCGAGTCATTTGATCTTTTTGTCTTGATTCTGGAAATCAGAAACGAAACTCTTTCTAATTGGGCATTTAATACAATGACAGGCAATGAGCATTGCATGATAAATGCCCCGAAAGTGGGCACCAAGTATGTGTATATTTATTCAATGCTGATTTGGGACGCATCTTTGGCTTGATTTAACCTAATGGTCGTGATGGCTGCTGGCTGATGGCGATTTATGGGCTTGTGGGATTTTTATGTGGCTGCCAACTACTCGCACTGGCATCGATAATATTTTATGTGCCTCTGGTTCTCTTTTTATTGTCAGCGATTACGAGACAGTTTTCTTCGGTTGCTCACAGGAAAAGCCACTGGCAGGAGGCTGCCCCAGGGGATGGGGCAATTTTAGTGCTGGCTTGGCCAGCAATTTATGGTTTATGGATTTTGTCAAATTACATGTTATTCGGCCCCGGCTTTTTTTTTTGGGGCGGCCTTCCTGGGCAACCTTTTGTCTTTGCCTGTGGACAAGGAAGAAGCATAAATTGTCAACACATTCGAAGGCGTTTGCATTCGAACGAGGGAAATGGGAAAATTGTTAGCATGTGTATCTTAGACGTTTTGCATTGAAATTGCTCTTTGATGTCCCTGTCCCCAGCCCATTGTTTATTTGTTTACTTTTCGTATTTTTTTTTTGCCTTGTGTTCTGCAACCATAAAAACATATCAATGTGTAAATTTTTATCGCCCTCCGGCAAGCTAACCATAAAGTGGGAATTATATCGAAGATTATGATTGTTATGGGCTCCTACGACATTGAATTTATGGTTGTCCAGGCATATAAATAAATATAAATTGAAAACAGAAGAGAAGGTAAAGGTTTTGTTCAGCAGGATATATAGTATATTGTGAATGCACATATACTTTATATATGCAAATGTCTTTGTATCTGGTAATTGCCAATAAATGTGCGTAATCTTTGAGATACTTGAGTGCCAAATATAGGCAGATGAGGAGCATTTTGTATTGGAATTTAGGTAAGAAAGATGAAGATTGTGATTTATTGAAGATATTCTTTGTGTTAAAAAGCTATTCTCACACAAGAATCACCTTTATTGAGAAAGGGTACTAATCACCTTTGTTTTCCCAAACTCGGCTTGGGCATTTTCCCATTTTCTCTTCCCCAAAACCTACTGTCGTGTTAATTGCCCAAACAACATAAATGGCAAACGTATGATCTGAGTGATTTCCTCAAAACAATAGAATTGTAAAGGCCCCCGGATGGTCACTGTGAACATATGTGAACAATTTCAGATGGGCTGCCAATACACAATGCCATGGCAAATATGTAAGCCGAAAGGAGTGTAATTGGGGAAGTGGAAATCAGGTAAAGTTGTTGGGCGACTGTTTGAGCTTGTTTCTGTTCTGTGTGCCTGTAAACAATGAATATGCATGACTTGCCATGCAGCATGCCACACAGGCAACAACTGAGAGCGAGGGATAGAAAAAGCAACTTCAATTTGCGAAAGTGATATGCTGCACAGGAAAACAAGGAAAAAACGAAACAGCAGCAGCGCTAAAGTTAAGAGCTGAGGTCCTTGAAATACTCGGTACTCGGTTGGTAAAAAGATTTCATAGTTTTTGGCGGTTTTTAATTTATTTTTCTGAGAAATAAGAATGAGGTTAAAATCAGCACGAATTAAGTTGTGATATAAAGCAAAGCTTTCTATTAACGAATTAGGTTCTGGGATATTTTAAAGCATGACAGCATTTAAATTCCTTTGTTTGTTCCTCTGTTTAAACCTTAATCTATATTAATTAATATGATTTGTAATTCCCCAGCTAAAAATGCCGCAATATACCCTATAAATCACTGAGTACTGGGTACAATAATCAAATGCCAACGAACGTCTGAAAGAGAGGCCAGATTCAAGACTCCTCGACTGACGAGCATAACGTTGATTAATTAATGCCGTCGATATGCCGATGACATCTGCTGAAATCTCCGTTCGAGCGGAAATAGAACTTAGTTTTTGTGCCCGGCTCTTCTCGGAAGTTAAGTGCAGCTTAACCCCTTTTCATTTGCCGACTTCCATTTGGAGCGTTTTTCGCCTGAACTCGTCGATGGGGGGAAATCGGATCACGTTGCCGTGTTCTCAAGGACCTTTCCTGGAGGCATCTGTCTGTCGGGCCTGTTGCATAATCTGGCAATTAGTAAATGTCAAATTCCCCGCTCGCATTGAGAGTCGAAATTTACAGCCTGCAAATCGCAGTTGTATATCATCCGGGCGGTCCAAGGAGACGCCGACGGTAAGTATGCAACGGAAATTGCGGCAACGCATGTGATTATGTTGTCTCTGTCTCCGAGGAGCACCCAAGTATGCATGCCATACACATATACATATATCCTTTTGCATACTCTCTGTATATACACATATTAGCCAGTCTGAGTGTGTGTGCGTGGCGAGGTCCTTGGCTTGATTAAAAGCCTTGTTCCAGCGATGAATTGTTGCTGCATACTTTGGGGCTTTCCCGAGGAGCTGCACTCGTCCTTTAAGGTGAGTCCTGCCTGAGCTAACTTAAAATGCAGGAATTTATTAAGAGGCAGGCAGGAAAGAAATATACACAGGTTTCTGGTCTCGTTTTTAAACATTTACAAAATTGAAAAAATTCTTGTAGCAGGATGTTTAAATTTTGAAATAATTCTCAAACAGTTAGGTGAGGTGTTTAAAAGCATATTTAGGCCTGGTCATTTACTATTTCGAAAGCAAAGTTTCAGAAAAGTAAAAACGAAAAATATAAGCTCCTAGAAAATTGCATAAAATGTTTTTGTTATATTGATAAGTTAATTTTTAAGTTAATGGATAAGCTAAAGCTTTCTGATTAAAACGAACCGAATTGTAAATGAAGATAATAGGAGCCTAAAAAATTTGTATACTGAAGTTTAAGAAATTTGACACTCGTTTCATAAGTTTTATAAATATACACAAATTTTCCAATCAAATAATTAGGATCTGGAGTGTTTAAGTAAAATATAATTGCTAATTGAATAGAGTATAATATTAAATTAAAAATACAGAGCTTTTTTGTATTTTTCAGAGGAAATTAATAATTACAAATAAATTATTCCTAATTATCTTGACAAGTCTAAATTGCTGGCAAAGATTTTCTGCCTCGAGCTAAACGCTGTCCCCTCAAAATCACTAATCAGGGCTTTCTGCCAGGTGAATAATTAAACATAATTAGCAACTATTAAGGAGCGCACATCCCCCGGAGCGGGCCAAGACCGAATGCAAAGCGCAGCTCCACAGTTGGCCTGCTCAGGGGCATTCTGGCCAAATCAAAGCGAATCAACAGGACAACAGGACATGGGGATCACGGTGCTCCCCGGGGAGGAAAGTGGGGGGAGGACAGACCCTAATAAGTCAACTGCAATGCATAAATTTCGGCATAGCAGCAGGCTTAGGCCAGGTGGCAAATCCAAACCCAAACACAGACCCAAGCCAAGTGTTTGCCATTCCGACGTTGCCAAATAACCCTGGGAGCCGAGCCAAAACGGGGACTGAGGGACAAGGAAGCATGGCTGTGTTTAAGGAATTTCCCTGATTGACAATGTGGTTCTGCTTTTGGGGGCCACGGCCACCCACTTTTGTCGCCTTCGCCGTTGGTCAAGAGCAAATTTGGCAATACAACAGAACGACGCCTTAACCTTTGACAGGCCGCACACATTTCAATGGTTGGAAATTTGTAGACCAACCCTTTTGGGTCGAACATTAAAATTGATTACCTCAACAGTTTTGGCTAATAGATGGTATCCCGGTAACTTTGGGTGTCACCTTACTAATAGAGGCAAGTAGGGAAAAAGTATGTATTTCTTTGAGAAATAGTTTAGCAAGATAATTATTACAAGGATAGATTCCCAGAAAAACCCCCGACATTTTCTCTTTGTGCAATCATCCGACATTTGTTGAGATTTCCCATCAACAACTTTCGCCTTGCTTTCTCTTAAGTGGCAGCTATTTAAGCGTAAGTTGAGTTCGCTTCGGAAAATTAATACAAATGACAATTTCCGCATCGCTTTAAGCGCTCATCAATTGGCCTGCTGTGCGCTGCTAATCGTGTAATCCTTTTTAAATGATTGCACAAACAAACGGATATTAATATCATAAACAATTTACACATTCAACTGTGCTCGCATGTGAGTCATGCGTAATTCTGTTTATTGCTTGAGGTTATTTAATATTCAATTTTCGGCTACCATGTCTTGGCCAAGTCCTGGGACCGAGCCACGTACCCATAAAATTCGAAGAAAAAACTCATAAAACCCATGGCAAGCATATTTTAATCTGCACATGGAGGAAGGACGAGAAATTCGTATAAACTGGCAACATGAATTTATCACGAGGATATTGTAAATACAAAATTGTTGCCGTACATTTTATTGACTTCCGCTCCAGGTGCTTACACATATTTCAGTAGCTGTACAAGTTTGCATATATTCTAAATTGTATGGAGAGAATAGTTATGGGTTTAAATACCATTCATCATGATGGCTTTTTAGCCACTTCTTTAAGTTAATAAATGATACCCTAACTTGTAATAGGAATAGGAGATCCTTCATATTCTTTGAAAAATAAAATAAAAAATATTGCAAGTCAGCTTATTTATTATTTAATTTGCTTACACGCTGTTAATTAGTAGGGTTTCTGTTTACCAACATCTTCACCCAATTTTCACACGCTCCGATAATTTTTTCCAAACCCCAACGGCCTCTCGCTAATCATTTTGCGCTAAATTAAGTGTTCTAATGGAATGCCCACGATTTTCTCCACTCTCTTAGTGCCCGGGAGGGCATAAAATACGTAAATTGCCTCTTTTCTGGACACTGGCACAACAATTAAGTTAGCATTTAAGTCGAATGAAGGACAAAGGCGGACACCGAAAGGGTTAACAAAAGCCTCTGCATAAATCAATGGGAACAGCATTATTCGGACGTAGATGGCGAGGAGCGAGAAAGGTCAAATACTTAAATTTTTCACGCTCAGTGTTTTCTTTTTTTTCGGGGGCCAACACAGTGAGGCAGCAGCAATAATAAACAAGAAAGTGTGAAATAAAGCCAAATGGACATAAAAATTTGTACGAGTATGTCCAACAAGAGGAAGGATCCAGCACAAGGAGCGGCAAGAGCAGGAGCAGGACCAGGACCCTGACCAGGAGCTGGGAAAAATTGAGGGAAAAAATGCAGGCACAGCAATAAAACGCGGCGAATGCTTTTAATTTGAAATGCTGCCAGGATAGGACCAAAAGTCCCTGGATCTACCCGCTCCCTGGCCTCCTCGCAGCTTCCTTTTTAAGTGATTTCTCAGGGATTCGGATGCGGATTCGTATTCGGATTCGGATTGGGATCGTTGAAGGTGCGGGAGCACTTATAACGCTTGTGTGGATTACAAATCCCCCGAGGACAATAAACTGCTTTATTTGCAAAAGTTCTGCGCATGCAGAGGAGGCAACTAAATAAAACAAATTTAAATAACTGTGTACGCCTGCTGGTGCAGAAATTGAAAATATAAAAGTTTTGCATAAATATTTTTGACAGCCCTAGTAACAGTAAAAAAACATAGTAATTATGCCAGTTGGAAAGTTGATTATTTCAAACTAACATGAAAATTATAAATGATAACCAACTGAGGCAACTTCGGACTCTATTTGTGTAGAAATTCGAGAGCACTCGAAAAAGATGGGGTTCATAATGGATATACATTTTTATATTTATAAAAAGAATGGAAAGCTTCCTAAAATTTCGAAATAAAATAACATGAATAAAAAACAAGAAAGCCGAAATTTATATGGTCACTTCACAGGTTTGCAGACTTCTGTATTTAATTAAGATATTCTGAAAAAGAATACAGTTTCCTTAATCCCTAAAAAAACCCTTTTCTAAATGATTTAAATAGGTTTCTGCATCGTTTTTGATTTGAATTTTTCCCTGAGTGCAGTGCAGCAGCACCTTTAGTAACCTAATTAGTATCCCGGGCCGGTGAAGACCATTTATCATTATCTTCGCGGAGCTACGTCCGAGTACCTCCAAGAACTTTACACGGCGCTGCTGCTGCTTGTGTTTTATGTGCCCGAGCCGTAATAAATGTTGTCATTCAGATCCTTTTGCCCTCCCTTGCTAACCCGTTTTGAAACAAGCAATAAATGTCAGCGACTCGGGCGGAGCGGCATAAACTACAATGGCCGGCAGATACTTTATTTAACACTTGCATAAACGGACATGGTCGGAGATAGCTCCTGGATGTGTGGGTCTCTCTGTGTGCGGGCCATAAAAGTGCAGCAGAGAACGGAGCTCGGAAGCCGGCGAATGGGAGCACGTGCACACCTCGTTATTATTTCTGTGGGGTGCAATCAAAGCGGGTCCTGGCCCAGTGTCCTCGAGTGCTAAAACCGATGGAACAATAGAAATTTGTGGCATGCTAAAAACGGCTAACTACCTTTGAAAAAATGTACGTATATTCTTACTTTAAGTCTGTACCTTTACTGAGTGTGAATCTATCGCTTGGATAGTAACTAATTTAATGCGAGTGAAACCTGCTTTCAATTCCACCAGCAGCTCCCTGGCTTCCTTCAATCCACTTTCCATCTCTTTGTGTATTCCCTCTAATCACATTGAATCTTCGCTCGTTTGCTGTGCTGCAAATGTGTCCCTTAAATCTAAGCAAGCCGTCAACGCTAAGCCAATGGCTAGAAAGGACTCGTTGAGTGACTCACAGACTGAAGTGCGAAAACCAAAGCCCTGCACTTGGGGAAAATATAGATTCAATACCAGCGAAATTTAAGAACAAGGAAGTAATGGTTTTAGCGGAATTTAGTGTTGACTTTTCATTTAGAAAGTTACTTTGGGAATATTCAAAATTTCACTAAAAAGCTGACTGAACTTTGTAAAAATTATCTTTATATTTTCTTCTGGTTTCTGGTTAATTTTTCCAGAGATACTAATTTTTTTTCCAGAGTGTAGGTGCTATACTCTAGCTGGAAAAGCATAAAAAAATATTATGTCAATAGATAAAAGTCAAAGTGGAGACGACAACAGCAGCGAAGACAACATCGTGGATAACAAACAGCAAACATTGGCCAAATGTCGCGTGTTCAATTGTGCAGGCCCAACTTTCGCCTTACCGCCCCCAGGCGCCTCCTTGAATCGCAACCAGGTCCCCCCCCTCGGAAAATACACCCCCAGCTCCTGATCACCACCCGCCTGTCAGTGTTTATTTTATTGATGTCGCTGCCTGCCTCCCTGCCTGCCTGCCTGCAACTGGAGGCAACCCTGACAAAGTCATCAGTGGGGGGCACTGGCGTAGGCGAAAAGGGGGTGCAAATACGGCTTTGGTAACCGGGGGCTGGGTCAAAGGCGAGTGTAGATCCTGCCTTGTTTTACGACCAACGAAGCGGCCATAATTGTGCATTCGCAGTCACAGCCACAGTCACATTCAGAGTCAAAGTCGGAGTCAGCGCCACATTCGCTTATTATAGGCGCCCGGCCCCGTGGAATGGCTGCTTGGCGGGATTCCCCGATTCCCTGGTAATTTGCAAGTGATTTATGGCACCTCATGCATAAAGCAAGGGACGACCCGAAGCTGGCCACCGGAGGCAACAATTTCCATTTGCCGTTCGACGCTCCCTGTTCGAAACACTTGATTAGCCGCGATGATTGAACGGTTATTGGCAAATCGGCAAATCGTACTCTTTGAGGCAAGCCAAGGGACCTTTAAGGGGTGGAATATTCATTGGGATTAGGTTGGCCAGAGGAATGGTATTTAATGGAATGTATTTTAAAGGGAATTTTGGATTTGAAAGGGGATAAGAGGAGCACTTAATGGATACACACAGTTTCTTGGATATATTATATATAGAACTCATATCAAACTCTAAAGAATTTAAACCTTTCTGAAAAGTGCAAAGCAGTATGCCACAAAAAATTGTTCTATTGATTTTGAGAATTGTAAATTGTAATTGATGACTTAAAACTTAATTGTAAAATAACTCAAAAATATTAAGAAAAACTAGGATTTTTACCTAGGAATTTAATATATTTAATTGGGAATTACTGCTTACATTTATCCAAATTTGTTGATGACTTTTGAAGTGCCAGATTTGTTTTAAAATTTAATATTAATATTAAATATCTAAATTATTAAGAAATACAAGCATATTTACCAAAGATTTGAATACATTTAATTGAGAAAGTTTTATTTACAGTAGCACTTGACGGAACATTTGGTAAAATTTGTACCCCAAAATTTCCAATAAATTTAATTGATTTTTATTAATTCATAATAAACCCAAAAGACTTGGAATCCCATAGAAATGTTTCTACAAGAATTTAAAGAATATTTATACTATATATTCGAGCTTGACAAATAAACTTCATATTCATATTCTTAACAGAATGAATTAATTATTAAGCCAACAAGTATCTTATTTAAATTTTATTACCTGAAATATTAATACACCCAGAGAAAAAATACCGCAAAAATCCAAGACCGTTTTTCTTACTTTCAAGACACATTTGGTCTGTTCTTGAATATGGAACATTTGTACCATTTGTGTATTAATATACTACCGATTGGTCTTAATTGTCATACACCTCGTTTAAATAATTTAAAAAAATATATTTTCATGAAAAATATTCATTAAAAATTTTTTTTTGTATTTTCTTATACATTTAGAGAAATTCAAATTTTAAAAATATTAAAAAAATAAAATAAATTAAGAAACAAATTTGTCGGGATCGGGACTCGAACACGCGGTCGCCTGTTTCCTAGGCGGATGCTCTAACCTCTAGGCCATGCGTCGCGATCGCTTCGCGACGGCAACCTATTTTCCCTTACAGTCGCTGAATGCATGTATTTGTATATCGGCGACATAAACTAAAACGCGTGCGTGGTCCAATGTGTAAGCTGTCGGTCTGTTAAACTCGGAGACGCGGGTTCAATCCCAAGGTGATCCTTTGTATTACAAAAAAATTGTGAGTATGGTTTTTCAATATAAGTTATAAATTAATTTACTACAATAACATAAAATGAATAAATAAAGTTGATAAACTAAAAAAAAAATAACTAAAAAAAAAAAGGATTTCAATTTTTTTTATAGTAAGACCGTTTGTTCTTAAACTTAGACTGTTTGTTCTTAAAAAAATAAGACCGTTTTGTTCTTAAATGTAGAAAAACGGTATTAAAATTGTGATACCATATGTTCTGGGAAGAAGAACAAACGGGATAGCGCTGTTTTTAAGAACGAAAAGACACGTTTTTGGTACATTTA